>CAUYSK010072856.1:0-126914 GCA_963575035.1 Avahi laniger
CCAATTAATTTCTTTCTATTTTTGGTAGAGACGGGGTCTCGCTCTTGCTCAGGCTGGTCTCGAACTCCTGAGCTCAAACAATCCGCCCGCCTCGGCCTCCCAGAGTGCCAGGATTACAGGCGTGAGCCACCGCGCCCGGCCTCTATGTTTAACTTTTTGAGGAATGCCAAACTGTTTCCACAGAGGCTGAACATTTTACATTCCCACCAGCAACATACAGGGTTCCAATTTTTCCACATCCTTGCCAACCCTTGTTATTTTCCATTTTTAAAATTATACCGATCTAGTGGGTATAAATTAGTACCTCATTGTGGTTTTGATTTGCATTTCCTTAATGACTAAGGATGTTCAGCATCTTTTCATGTACTTGTTAATCATATAGAATTTTGAACAATGCACTGTATTTTGAATATACTAGGGAAGCTGGTTTTTCAAAAGAAACCTTTGATGACTTCCACTGTAATATAAGTAATTATCCCCTAATTTATGTTTCTTAATTTAAGATTTTATATATTAACTTTTATTAAAGTGATTTCTTATAGAAAAATTTATCTTTTCTGGAGATAAATTGAAAAGGATTTTCTCCACCCCTGCATGACACTCTTTACGTGGTGTTTTCACAGACCATGCCTGAATCTTCGA
This sequence comes from Avahi laniger, assembly GCA_963575035.1. Classification (NCBI taxonomy): domain Eukaryota; kingdom Metazoa; phylum Chordata; class Mammalia; order Primates; family Indriidae; genus Avahi; species Avahi laniger. The sequence goes on from CAUYSK010072856.1 coordinate 643, forward strand.
CAATATCAAGCAAGTAAATGTTCTTAAGGAACTCAGAAAAATGTTGCCATGGTGATAATATCTGTCCTTGTGAAACACTGCTGTGTGAGCTATTTTATGCCCTAAAATTTTGCTTCAAGCTGTCTCTTTGTAAGATCTATTTGCTGATTTGCTTTTAAAATGTGGATATATAGTACATTTTAAAACAAAGATAACAGCAACGACAATAACATTTATTGAACAGCTCTCTACATAGGTTGTCTCCTTTAATCCCAGAAGAATGTCAGCTCCTAAGGGTAGTATTTTGGGTTTTTCTGTGTGTCCATTGTTGTATCCCAGCATCTAACGTAGTCTTGCCACAAGAGCAAGTGTTCAACAAATGTTACTGGATAAATAAACAACCTTTTGAGGTTGTTACTGTGCTTGTCTTCATCTTACAAATGAGGAAGCTGAGGCTAAGAAACACAAAGTAATTTTGCCAAGGTCATACAGATGGGCAGCAGCGGAGCCCAGATGAGAACTCAGGCAGCCTGTTCCAGAGTCTATACCATATTGCCTGTAAGCCTTAGTGTTCAGAACAGCACTTTCCCTTCCTTCTACATTCTGCAGCGTGTCCAACTATTTTTTTTCAAACAAACAAGAAGCAATTAAATTCATTTTAGTTTAATAAAATGTTTATTAATGGGCATCTGTGTACTCAGACACTTGGGTATAATATTGAGAACTGGGAGTTAGGACAGCAAGATTGTATTACGGAGTCTGACAGTAGCTGGGTGACTTTGCACAAATAATATACTCTCTTCTAGACTTTGAACTCCTTATTTATAAAAAGGAAAAGTTGGACTAAATAATCTAAGTATGCTCCTTCAATAAAATGTGGTGATGTTAAGAAATAACGCTGATAAGGCCACATCATTGGTTTATATATTTTAATCTTTATAGGGAATGAAGAAAGGGGAAAAGGCAACAAAGTGGTCAATATATGATGTCAGTGGTAGATTGTATCACCCAGAAGAGAAAATAAAGCAATTATCCAAGTAAAAAGGAAGCTTCTGCTCAGCCCTAATGTCAAGGAATGAGATTTACTTCTGTCGCGGCCCTTTCCTTTGAGCAGTATAATATCCCAAAGTTACTTAGTGTTTTATGGTTTCTCAATGCTTTCCTCTCATTTGTGCCCACAACTATGCTGGTAAGTAGTTTGGGGAAGATAGTATTGGGAAAACCAAGGGGTTGGCCAAGCTTCTACGGTTGTCTAGTGATTCTCAATCTTGGTTTTTTGATGCCTCAATTTTTCTTCAAATTCTGGGGTAAGGATGTTGTAAAGTGTTGTAAAATGTTGTAAAATTCTTATTTTTAATGCCGTGAATTTTTCTTTTAAATTCACTTGGATAAAAAATATATATACTTCAGGCCGGGCGCGGTGGCTCATGCCTGTAATCCTAGCACTCTGGGAGGCCGAGGCAGGTGGATCTCTCAAGGTCAGGAGTTCGAGACCAGCCTGAGCAAGAGTGAGACCCCGTCTCTACTAAAAAATAGAAAGAAATGATATGGACAACTAAAAAAATATATATAGAAAAAATTAGCTGGGCATGGTGGTGCATGCCTGTAATCCCAGCTACTCGGGAGGCTGAGGCAGAAGGATCGCTTGAGCCCAGGAGTTTGAGGTTTCTGTGAGCCTGGGCAACAAAGTGAGACTCTGTCTCAAAAAAAAAATATATATATATATATATATTTCATAACAGTTTTTCCTTAGGTTTCCAGAAGGGAACATTGCTTTATAAAACAGATAATAATAGGGTAGCAAAACTTTCAAGACAATGTGTTAACTATTTTTTTTTTTTAAGAGGTGGTGTCTCACCATGTTACCCAGGGTGTTATGCAGTAGCTATTCACAGGTATGACAATAGTGCTTTACAGCCTCGAGCTCCTGGGCTTAAGCAATCCTCCTGCTTCAGCCTCCCAAGTTGCTGGGACTACAGGTACATGCCACTGTGCCTGGCTTTTGTGTTAATTTTTTTAGGAATAAGATCTTAGGGATAAAATATGCTTTTTAAAGCTTACTTGTTTTATACTTGAAATTGGGTTGAATGATCATATTTCTTATTCTTCAAAGTTTAGTTGATAAATGCACCACTTAATGTATACTTACCAGATGTCTGGTGTGTACAAAGCACTATGCTGGATGCCTAAGAAATGGAAAGATGACCCTTGCCCTCAATCCCATAAAAATGATGAAACATGTATAATTAACCACAGCATATGCTAGAATATTATGAGTGCCTCAAGCTGAATGTAAAGTATTATGGGAAGTCAAGATGAAGATAGCCCCTTCAGCAATAGTGGTTGAGAAAAGTTTCAGAAGAAGGGGTACTGGAGCCAGGTCTTGAAGGATGTATATATTAAGAGTGAGAGGGCAAGAGTGAGAGTGAGAGAGAGAGAGAAAGAGAGAAAGACATGAACAGGTAGAGAGAATAATATGAGTACAGGCTCAGGAGAAGGAATATTCAGGGTGTATTTGGAAATCATAATGAGTTGGAAGTTGTGAACAAGTTGTACTCCCTGACAAAAATTGTTAGAAAGAACCTTCTAACAATTGGTTCTTTGTATGCCTATCAATGTTCTTTTCCCACTCCTACCCCATCCCGATTAAAACAAAAGATAAACAAGTAATTCATTCAACAAACATTTATTGAGTACCTTCTCTGTCCCAGGTGCTTTGCTAGAAGCATGACCTATGGAGATAAACTAGCCTTGCCCTTGAAGAGCTCACTGTGTGGTGGGGAGACCAACTCTTAATTAGAAAAGGAGTATACACAGAGTGTCCATTTGATCTGAAATAGAGCCACCTTGAAAAGAATGAGCTTGGGTGTATTGGGCTGATGCCTGAGCTCTGTTTTTAGCGCTTGGAGCAACCTCAAGATGTGTGGCATACCAGGAGAACAGCTGCGTGCTATATTCTGAAAATGACGAAAGTGGTGCCTCCGTTTTTCCAGATCACAGCAATGACTCTCACTGGGAAGGAGAGCCAAGCTCTTTCTCCCCTGGCTTATGCTGTCGGGTGTGTTATTCCACAGAATTTTAGAGGGGAAGTTTCAGATTTTGTTGTCTTTGTCCTAAAGAAAGGAGATATGGAGGAAGGAAGGGATAAGAAGATCATAAACTATAGTGGCTCCTCATTTAAAAAATGTATGGAATTCACTATTGATTTGTCTTAGTGCAGCAAGAGATAATAATAATGATAGATATTATTTATTGAGTGCTTATTTTGTACCAGGCACTATGATGAGGGCTTGTAACATATCCAATTTAACCCATATAAAGTACTAAAAATTAGCTACATTTTTATCACCTTTTACAGATAAGGAGACTGAAGCTTAAAAAGGTTAAGTAACTTTCCCATGTCATGTAGCTCATAAGTGGATATAATGGAAGGTGTATTAGAATGGGTTTTATATTTCATGTTTTATTTTATTATTATTATTTTTTTCTAGAGACAGGGTCTTGCTCTGTTGCCCAGGCTGGAGTATGATGGTGCAGTCATAGCTCACTGTAACCTTGAACTCCTGGCCTCAATTGATCCTCCTGACTCAGCCTCCCAAAGTGCTAGAATTGTAAGTGTGAGCCACTATACCTGGCCAGGACTGTGATTCTTAAAGGAAGAGAAATAACACAATGTCTGGCATCCAATGAAAAATTACTGGACATGCAAATAAATGGGATAATATAACCCATAAGATGGATAAAATTCAATTAATAGAAATAATTCGGGACATGAATCATAGAATCTTAAGACAAAGATATTAAAACATTTGTTATGAATATGCTTCACTTGTTCAAGAGGTAAAGGAAAACATGAGCATAACAAGGAGAAACATGGAAAATAAAAAAACCCCAAATCAAATTTCTAGAGATGAAAAATATAATATTTGAGATGAAAAGTACATTGGATGGGATTAACAGCAGATTAGAAATAGTAGAAGAAAAGAAGAAGTAGAAGTACATTTGAAGACAAAATAGAAACTATCCAAAATAAAGCGCAGAGAAAAAAGACTGGAAAAAAGAATGAATGGAGCATGAGTGAGCTGTGTGATGATATCAAGTGGTCTAACATACATGTAACTCGAGTTGGAGAAGGGAAGAGACACAAGAAAAAATTGTAAGAAATAATGTATGAAAAATTCCAAGTACCTTAACAGGACCTGGAGACCTCTTTTTCTGTTGTAATGAAATACAGTATTGCTTCTCTGCAGTTAAAGAGCCTGGTTTCCTGATGAGCAGACAGAAAGCTATAATCTATAAATTAACCCTTTTAGACTACAGGGTGACTTTCTATATGACATGTGTGTTGCTTTTCTTCCCCGTAGGACCATCCTAGAAAAATTGTGACGCTTGTCTTTTTATTTTCCTTTATATCCATCCTTGAATCTCTTATCCACTCTTAAAGTGGTTTTCTTCCCTCACTTACTGTACCACCAAAGTGACCCTGGCTACCCTAGGAAGTCCTGCACCTGTTTCCTGAGCTGCTGCCTGGGCTCCGGACTCCTTTCATTCATCCATACATCTGTCCCTGGGTTCCCCTAATGAAATTTTGACTCATTTTGGTCCTGCCTCTCAGCTCAACTTAAAGGCTAATCCTTGATAATTAATTCTAGTGGGTTCCAATGGGTTAATATACAACACCAATACGTTAACATTCACATTTAAAAGGCCATCCAGAGATATACTTTCATTCCTATTAATTTATTTAAGGCCCAGCTCACATACAATCTTATTTATTCAACACTTATTTCTGTAGTGGTATCCTGAGTCATATACTGTACTAGGGTGAATAAAACCTAGCTCTTGCCCTTTGGAACCTCACAGGCCTGCAAGACAGACTTGTAAACAAATAAAAGTTGACATCACATAAATACAGTAAAGGAGATGTGAACAAATGTTCTGAACACTCAGTGTGGAACAGCTGGCAGGACCTGTGGCACTCAAGAAGACAGACCTTTGTGACCAGCCTGAAGGAGAAATAGGAGTGGAGCAGTTTGAGAAGGTGAAGAGAATCTCAGGCAAAGAAAACGTGATCAAAGACACAGACAACTAACAACAGTGTCCATTGCTAGTTACTAAGTCTTTACTATGGGCCAGGCTCTGAGCTTTGCATACATTAGCTCACTTAACTCTCACAAAACTTCTTAAATGGGTATTTTTATAATATCCTCTTTATAGATCTGCAGATTGAGGCTAGGGGGGAAGTTGCATAACTTGCCAAGGTTGTCTAACATGGCAGAGCTAGGATTAGAACCAAGATCTATCTGGTTGACTCTAAAGCCTATACTTTCAACCCTTAAATTACTGAAGAAAACTTCAGAATATGGTAGGGTGAGAGCAAGGTAGTAGCAGGAGAGCAGGCAAGGGGGATTTGTAAAGGCCACACGTGTGAAGAGATTGATGTGTTACATATCCTTGAAATTGTTCTTTATCCATTTCTTGTCCCCAATCCCCTAACTCCCAAGCCAGAAGGAATCTTAGTTTTTCCTCTTAACCCCGAAGTACTTAATATTTATATATCACATGCACTTATCATTTGTGTTGTTCCTATTTCCCTCTGTTCACCATGAGGCAACGAAATCTTAATCAAAGGAATTATTTCTTTTTAAAAACATTGTATATATTTAAGGTGTACAGCTCGATGACTTGATATACATATTGTGAAATTATCATCATAATCAAGGTAATTAACCTATCTATCACTTCACATAGTTACCTTTTGTGTTTGCGTGTGTGCGCATGTGGTGAGACACTTAGGATCTGTGCTCTTAACCCACAGTCACTGTGCTGTGCATTAGATCTGCAGAACTTGCTCATCTTGCATAACTGAAACTTTCCACCCTGTGACCAACATCTCCTCATATCTTTCTCCCAGCGTCTGGTGGCCACCATGCTACCTCTGCTTCTGTGAATTTGACTGTTTCAGTTTCCACATGTAAGTGAGATGGTACAGTATTGTCTTTCTGTGTCTGGCTATTTCACTTAGTATAATGTCTTCGAGGTCCATTCATGTTGTCACAAATGGCAGGATTTCATTCTTTTTTTTTAAGGTTGAATAATATTTCATTGTATTTCTATATCACATTTTCTTTTCTATTCATCTGTCAATGGACATGTAGGTCGTCGTTTCCATTTCTGGGCTATTGTGAGTAATGCTGCAGTGAACAGAGCAATGCAGATATCTCTTATGAGATTCTGATTTCACAAAAGAATTATTTTTTATTCATCGTCTTTATCCCTCACAATGCCCTACTCGTTTAGTGAATGTGCTCTCTACTCAGTGAAGGAATGAATGAATGAAACTAAAGGAATACCTATGGTGGTAGCAAGTTCAGGCACCTGGGCTTTGCAGTATTTTATCTGAGAAGTTACGGTTGCCTTGGAAAATTGGAACCTCTCAGATTAATTCTTAAGCCATTCCTATATACTACTTGGTATGTCATATAACCCCAGCATTGCCCCCTGGCTTTCAGTGAGCATGACATCATTATGGTACATGCCAGCTGAGCTTTCTGGCAAAACTTATGGACAGTTTTGGCTGAGCCACAAATATTGTGATCTATAACCGAGAGACAGAGTAACTCTCCCAGGAGTTCTTGCTGTTCTCTGGATGTTGTGGCTCCCTTGACTGGGATCCATTTGGTGTTCAGCATTTAGCTGTCTATAAATCAGTCGTGTGCCTTCTGGGCAGGCTGAGGTTGGGGAGTAGAGGGAGAGAGGGCAGCTAGAGAGACCTAGAGATGTTAACCCAGGATGTGCAAACCAGGGAGGAATGCAGGAATCCAGGTTATCTGGATGCCTTTTTCTGCAGACATGTAGCCAGGTTGTGGCCTGTGTCCAGTTATATCTGTAGAAGAAATTGAGTTTTCTCTATCTAAGCCTTCCTCCTTCAAATTCCTAAACCCGGATAGTGCCTAAATGTCAATTTCACCCCCTTCAAGGCATGCCTCACTTGACTTATAGTCAGAAGATGTGGGTTCAAGTCCTGACTGCCAGTTGCTAACTGTGTGACCTTAGGCAAGTCACATAGTCGCTCTGAACTTTGGTTTCTCCCACAGTAAAATGGAGGTACGCCTCCTGTCCCACTGCTGCCGTAGTAGCTGCGAGAATGAAATGAGATAACAGGGTTGTGAATTATCAAGCTCTGTGCAATTGCGAGGGAGGAGGAGAATGTGGTTTCCTGGGGCTGGGGGGGTTTGGGTTGTGGATTGAGTACCTTTCTTTCTGTGCTATCTAATGTACCACAAGGTGGCGGTAGGACCCTATCTTTGCTCTTGTCTTTGGTGGAGGGTGGAGTACGGAGAAGATAGAAAAGGGCTTTGGATGCTGCTTTGCTCTATTCTGCAAAGGGGGAGAGGATTTATTTCTTTTACACTACCTACATTTCTCACTCCACCGAATTCCTCTAGTTCATATTAAAATAATTTCTGAAAAGACTCACATTCTCAAACAGAATCTCAGGGCATTCTCTCCATTGTTGAAAGGTGCAAAAAAGGGAAATACTTTGCCCAAGATTAAACAGTTAATTCATTCAAGAGTTGAGGCTTCGATCCATGTTTCTTCCTGTGGGTGCAGTCCTTTTGAAAATATGAGTATTTTTCAAGCTACTTTGGGAGGTTTGAAGCAGATTTGTTTCTCTCAGAGGAGAGGATTTTGAGGGGTTTCTGAGGCAGAGGGAAATAAGAAACCTCTCTGTAGCATCCATTTGAACAATCTTTTGAGGTCATTAAGAAACTGATTAGGGGACCGGGCACAGTGGCCCACACCTGTAATCCTAGTACTTTGGGAGGCCAAGGTGGGAGGATTGCTTGAGGCCAGGAGTTCAAGACCAGCCTGGGCAACATAGCAAGCCTGTCTCTATAAAAAATTTAAAAAATTAGCCAGGCATGGTGGTGTGTACCTGTAGTCCCAGCTACTTGGGAGGCTGGGGCAGAAGGATCACTTGAGCCCAGGAGTTTGAGGCTGCAGTGAGCTATAATGATGCCACTGCAATCCAGCCTGGGCAATAGACTGTAGCAAGACCCTGTCTCTCTAAAAAAAAAGAAAAAAAGAAAGAAAAAAAAGAAACTGATTAGGAACCCCCAAGTATCTGAAAGATAAGTTAGAAACTCTCAGATATGTATACTAGAAGGGCTACAACAGATACCTCAGGAGAGATAATCCGCAGTGCATTGTTTTTAAGGGTTGCATTTCAGAATATGGAGCTTTCACATTAGGCTTGCCCTCCCAATCATATTCTTCTCAGAGGCACATGTTCAAATGAGATCATTTTGGTATACCCTGGCTTATGGCAAAAGAAGGCAAGAATGAGGGAAGCCAACCTTAAATGTTTGCTATCGATAATCCAAATAAAGGTGGCAGAGTGGTAGAAATAAAAGAATGTAGAGTTGAGAGTCCAACAGATATTGGTTCAAAGCCTGCCCCAGTTACTTACTTTTATAAGCAATTTTCATAGGTTCTGGTTTTCTTATCTATAAAATGGAGATAATAAGATCTATCTTGTTAGTTATGTAACCTTAGACAAGGTATTTAACCTCTGTTTAACTCAATTATATTGTCTGTATAATGAGGAAATAAAACGAAAAGTCCCCTACTTCATAGGGCTTTATAGTGATTAATAGGCTGTTACCTAGAACCATGCATGACACATAATAAGTACTTGGTAAGTATTAGCTGTTGTTTTGGTATTATTATCACTACTGTAGAGGGTTGTTGTGGGGATTAATTGAGACAGTGTTTGTAAAGGTTTTAAAGAGTAGATATTCAATAAAATTGTATTTATTTTTACTTATATGTAATTAATAACCACAGTGATATAAATAATATTCACGGTAAATAAACCTGCTTACTTACGATCTAAGTATAGGAGTATTCTTTTGCCATTTGTTTTATGTTTATTCTTACTCTGTTATTTGAGGATAATTCTTAGCTTTTTAAATTACAGATTTATCTTTTTTAAAATAACCTAAAGGCAACAATAATGGTTAATATTTACTGATACCTTACTATATACCAGACCAGATTGTTCTATTTTAGGCTAGGTTTATAGTTTTATAATCTTTATGTCAAACCCTGACACCTTAAAATATCTAGCAGAGAGAAATATAAAACTGACCAATAAACTCAGGCAAAAATGTTTGTTGACAATTTTGAAGACATTTTCATTTTTACCAATAATTTTAAAGCCAGCTTATTTATTAAAGATTTACTTAAGTCATGTGCCCTAAAGGCATTTGGGTTAATTACTATATATTTTATACTTTATATAAGCACTTATTTATCTTTAAGGGATTTCTAACTATGCCAGATTTTACCATGTAGAACAACATATAACATAATACATATATATATATATATATGCATAAACACATCTAAACACATATAAGTACACACAAAAATCTAATAGTTTTCATTTTAGAACATTGGTCATGAAATAGTAATATAAACTCATCAGTTTATAAAATACATTTAGATCTAAATTATATTTCTGACAAAGTTGGGGCCAGTTCACATGGTTAAACGTTATTTTCCTTAGTAAGGTAACCTAATGAAGGCTGTGGACCAAAATTTTGGGTAAAGCAGTTTCCATAGAAGTTTGTTTTTTAAAAAAACCTCTTTACCCCTTTTTCTTTTTCTTTCAATTTTATATGAGTTTAGGGTTAAGTTTTAAATGTTTATATTTTAGCTAGGAAGTTTAACTGGCTGAATTGTATAAGAAAAACAAAATCTCTGATTAGCTTTGAATTAATAACAAATCTATCTTTTGCTGTTTTTCTGGTTTTCTTGATTAGCTAATGTGGGTGGAGAGGAATTTTAGCAGTTTCTTTTAGGTTATCAACTATTTTATCATTGTATGCTATTGTTAGGCATACCTAAATTTATATTTCTAAAAAATGTCTAGGTTTTGGTTATCATGGAGTTGTTGTGATTTGTAAGGCCATTAGTTTGAAAGCCCTTTAAGACTTTTTTTTCTTTTAATCTTAGCTAGCATGCCATGAACAGTAAGTTTTATCTCAACACCAGTGGAAAAGTCAGCAGATTCAAAGTAGGCAGAAAAAAAATAGAGAGAGAACTTGGAAGACTCTACATGTTAACCCTGTAGTTGCAGGTTTTTCAATTAATGACCATTTGAGATCTGAATTTTCCTTGATGTAATTTTCCCATCAGTTTAAAAATCTGTACAAGAACAGGCCATAATATGTAGCCAACTGGAGTCCAAGAAAACCTGATATGCCTTAATGTTTGAGAATCCTATTCCATTTTATATTAATCTCCAAAGAGCAAAGAAAATCTGATAAATTCTGTCAGGGAATGTCAGAAGTTTTAGGACTGGTGTTTTAGATGGTGGCAACTACCCTAGTGGTTTTTAATTAGCCATCCTGCACCCACCAACCAGAATGCTTATTTTTGCTCTTAGAAGATATTCAGAAACAAACAAGGAGAAAGAGTCAAACCAAATCAAAAGAAACCAAGAGAAGAGTATTCACAAAAATTTTAACCTAAATGTGCAGATTAAAAGAAATATTAAACTGGGCTTACAAACCAGAGAAGACATACCTCACAGAGAGAAGGTAAATTCTGTGGAAACCAAGAGTATTCAATCTAAAAAGACACCTGTCTTCCTACCAGAAAGGAGTTATCAGAAAAGACAAAAAGTCTTTTATAGTCACAGAAGGGATGGAGGATCCTTTATTAAGATGGCCTTAACCAAACCAGATAAAAAAGTCTCTATCAAAAGGAGTGAGGTTGTACCTGAGAGAAAACTTACCAGGAGAGAAAAGGCAAGCTGTGGAGGCGAAGAGCTCAAAGAGCTCAAGTGGATATTGCACCCTGGTTTTATGAATCACCAATTTCTTCCAATAGTGATCTTTCTCAAATCCCACTTCTGACACCATGTACGTCAACCTAAATAACAGAAAGAAGCCCTCTAAAAGAAAAGTTGGTTATTTGGGAATAGAGCATTATAGTGGGAATGTACATGCCATAGTAAACTATGTGCATATTCAGGGAGGTAAAGGAAGACAAAGATTTTTGAAGGAAAAAATGAGGATTACATATTGTTTTGTAATAATTATCCTTACGATAGGTATATAACTTGAATCATTAGGAAACAGGGCTGTCTGGTGACAATGTCTAGGAGAAAGGGGCACTGCTGCTGCAGAAAAGCAGAGGGCATCTTTGGGGACCCCAGGATATGGAAAATGGCCTCCAAATCAATAATTCCATAACTTTTGCTTTTAGGCTGTATGTTGTTTTATTAGAGGAGAAGAATTTGGCTCACGTTGAAAAGAATAAAATTCTGCCCTACATTGGCCTTTTACAGAGAGTTTGGTTTCTCTAGTAGAATCACAATGGCTCCCACTCTCCTGAAGGCTGGTTTCCCTAGAAGGCCTTTCATTTCTAAAAGCTGTTTGCTCCAAGAGCCTGTCGATGCACTTAATTTGAAGTTAATAGAGCATTTTCTTCCAGTTCCAGGATTTGCCCAGCTATCTTAGTGGTACAACTCTTACTGACAAATGACATTGGATCTATAGAAGTCCAGCCCTTGAGACTCCCTGTGACCAAGGTGTGTTTGTCCTCCTGCCAGTGCATATTTCCTGAGTGCTTATATTTCAGACGGAAGTTTGGCATTCTGCTCTTTCAGATACTGAGTCTAGGAAGTATAGTCCCCTCTTAAGTGTTCGGAGCCACATGCCACTTTAAAGCAAAGATTTATCATTCCCAGATGCTATTCTCTACCTACAGTTAAAAACATTTGTTGAGCCCCCCATTTTGTGCCCGATGCTGTATTTGGCATTAGAGCCACTACAATGAATAAGACACAGTCCCTGCCTTCAAGGAACTCATGTTTTGTGAGGGAGGCACACATGTAAACAGGTCTTCATGGTTCTACATGGGAGGAGTACACAGGGTACTATGGGAGCAGTGTCTGGGCAATCCTCATAGCCTTGGGGAATTAGAGAAGGTTGTTGAGAAATGTTGAAGTAGAATCCTCAAGGATTCAAGATTTCTTGGCTTACTGACTTTACAAAATCTTTGTGTGATTAGGATTATGTCTTTATGCTCTCACTGGATAATTAATAAAACATAGGTTTGAAAACATTTGAGCATTCAATAAGTAATTACTGCTTCACTTGTTTTCTTAAGAAATAACTTTCAAGATCTGTATGTATTAAATGCTTTTTCCTTGCCTAGTCCTATCTTAAACACTTTGGGGACAGTGGTGAGGCTGGTATAGAAGGGATAAAGGATACAGGACAATGTCTCTGAAAGCTCACAGTCTAGCTAAGAAGAACAGAATTATCTACCTAAAATAGAGAACAGCAGGAAACACTCAATGAACCAGATGCCAGACAGATATGTTCTTGACACCACCTATCTTTTCTTTTTTCTTTTTTTTTTTTTTTGAGACAGAATCTCACTTTGTTGCCCTGGCTAGAGTGAGTGCCGTGGTGTCAGCTTAGCTCACAGCAACCTCACACTCCTGGGCGCAAGCGATCCTCCTGCCTCAGCCTCCCGAGTAGCTGGTACTACAGGCATGTGCCACCATGCCTGGCTAATTTTTTCTATATATTTTTAGCTGTCCAATTAATTTCCTTCTATTTTTGATAGAAACGGGGTCTCGCTCTTGCTCAGGCTGGTTTCGAACTCCTGAGCTCAAACAATCTGCCTGCCTGGGCCTCCCAGAGTGCTAGGATTACAGGTGTGAGCCACCACGCCCGGCTTGCTCATTTCTTTTTATTAGTAGATAAAATTTCATTATATGGATATATCTTAGTTTGTTTATCCATTCATGTGGATGTCCAGTTCCTGCACTGTTTGCTGAAAAGACTCTGCTTTCTTCATTAAATTACCTTTGCTCATTTGTCAAAGATCAATTGACTGCATTTTGATTACTGTAACTTTACAGTAAGTATTGAAGACAGGTAGTGTCGATTTTCTGATGTTGTTCTTCTTCATTACTGTGTTGGCTATTCTGAGTCTTTTGCCTGTCTACATAAACTTTAGAGTCAGTTTGTAGACATCTGCAAAGTAACTTGCTGGGATTTTGATTGGGATTGTATTGAATCTCTATATCAAGTTGGGAAGAACTGGCATCTTGACAATATTGAGACTTCCTATCCATGAACATGGACTATATCTCCATTTATTTAGATCTTCTTTGATTTCTGTCTTCATATTTGTGTAGTTTTTCTATATGACTCTTACACATGTTTTGTTAGAATCATACCTAAATAATTTATTTTTTTGGAGTGCTAATGCAAATGGCATTGAGTATTTAATTTTAAATTCTAGTTCTTCATTTCTGGTTTATAAGATAGAAATTGGCTTTTGTATCCTGCACCCTCACTATAGTTGCTTATTAGTTCCTGTAATATGCCTTTATTTTTCTTTTAATATCAATGGTAACAGTAGTGATAGCCCCTCTTTGACTTCTGATATTAGTAATTTGTGTCTTCAATTATTTTTTCTCAAGTAGCCTGGCTAGTTTATCATTTTTATTGTTCTTTTCAAAAAAAAAAAAAAAAAAGTTTTTTTGATTTTCTCTATTGTCTGTTTTCAATTTTATTGTTTTTGGCCCTAACTTTTACTATTTTTTTTTTTTTTTTTGCTTCTGCTTACTTTGGATTTAATTTTGCTCTTCTTTCTTCCAGTTTCCTTTGGTGAAAGCTTAGGTTATGGATTTTAGATCTTCCTTCTTTAAAGTATATATATTCAATGCTATAATATAAATTTTCCTTTGAAAACTACTTTTGCTACATCCCACAAATTTTGATAAGCTTATTTTCATTTTAATTCAAAAAATTATTTAATTTCCATTGAGATAACTTCTTTGGCTCATGTTTTGTGTATTGTTTAATCTCCGTATTTTTTGACATCGTTCAGCTATCTTTCTGTTTTGGATTTCTCATTAAATTCTATTGTGGTCTTGGAGGACACTTTGTATTACTTCCATTTGTTTAAATTTGTTAAGGTATGTCTTGTAGTCCAGAATGTGGTCAGTCTTAGTGGATGTTCTATGTGACCTTGAGAAGAATGTATATTCTGCTCTTATTGGATATAGTATTCTATAAATGTCAATTAGTTACACTCAATTGAATGTGCTGTTCAGTTCAGCTGTTTTCTTACTGATTTTCTATCTTCTGGGTCTGGCACTTACTGATAAAGGTGTGTTGAAGTCTCCAACTATAATGGTAAGTTCATCTATTTCTCCTTGCATTTCTTTTTTTTAAATTTATTTTTATTTTTATTTGAAAGTATTATGGGAGTACAAATGGTTTTGGTTATGTGGATTGCTTTTGTAATGCTTGAGTCAGAGTTAAGTGTACCTATCACCCAGATAGTGTTCATTGTCCCCATTAGGTATCAGTTTTTGACAAATGTATTTTTACATTTTGTTGTTAGGTACATACATGTTAAGGATTGTTATCTCTTTTTGGAAAATTAACCCGTTTATCATTGTGTAATTCTCCTCTTTATTCCTGATAATTTTCCTTGTTCTGAAGTCTGCTCTGTCTGAAATTAAGATAGCTATTCATGATTAGTGTTAACATGATATATCTTTCTCCATCCCTTTACCTTTAATCTATCTCTGTATTTATATTTTAAAATGGAGTTTTTTGGCCTAGTGCAGTGGTGCAAGCCTGTAATCCCAGTATTTTGGGAGGCTGAGGTTGAAGGATCACTTGAGGCCAGGAGTTCAAGACCAGCCTGGGCAACATAACAAGACTCTGTCTCTATAAAAAGTGAAAAAATTAGCCAGGCATGATGGTGCATACCTGTGTGGTACTTGCTACTTGGGAGGCTGAGGTGAGAGGATCACTTGAGCCTAAAAGTTCAAGATTTCAGTGAGTTATGATCAGGTCACTGCACTCCAGCCTTGGCAACAGAGCAAGACCCTGTCTCCAAAAAAAATAAAATAAAATGGATTTCTGGTATACAACATAAAATTAGGTCCTATTATTTTATCCACTCTGAAAATCTGTCTTCTAATTGGTATTTAGACAATTTACATTTGAAGTGATTATCGATACAGTTCGATTAACATCTACCATATTTGTTATTGTTTTCTATTTGTTAGCCTTATTCTTTGTTCTATTTTTCTTTCTCTTTTATTCTTTTTTTTGCCTTCTTTGATTTTAATTGAGTATTTTAATGATCCTTTTTTTCTTCTCTCTAAGCCTATCAATTATACTTCTTTTTTTACTTTTTTTTTTAGTGGTTTTTCACAGAGTTTGCAATATACATTTACAACTAATCCAAATTTACTTTCAAATAGCACTGTGCTGCTTCATGTGTAATGCACATACATTATAACAGAGTATTTCCAATTCCTCCCTCCTATTCCTTATAATATTACTGTCATTCATTTGACTTATACATAGGTATAATTGCTGAATATATTGTTGCTATTTTTGTTTTGAATAAACTATTATCTTTTAGATCAATTAAGAATAAGAAAATTAAGATTTTTGTATTATTTTCACTTATTCCTTATTTAAGGCTCTTTATTTTTTTATTTCAACCCAATTTTCTGACCCACATACTTTTCTTTCTTTCTCTGTCTTTTCTTTTCTTTTCTTTCCTTTTCTTTCTTTCTTTTCTTTCTTTCTTTCCTGAAGAATTTCTTTTAAAATTTCTTGCAAAGCAAGTCTGCCAGCACAAATTCCCTCAATATTTGTTTATTTGAGTAAGTCTTTATTTCTCCTTCTCTTTTGAAGGATAATTTTGCTTAATAAAGAATTCTAGGTCGGTGGGTTTTTTCTTTCAACACTTTAAATATTTCTTTTACTCTTTTCTTGCTTCCATGGCTTTTGAGGAGAAATTAGATGTAATTCTTATTCTTGCTCCTCTATAGGTAAGATTTTTTTTCCTCTGACTTATTTCAAGATTTTTTCTTTGCCTTCAATTTTCTGTGGTTTGAATATGATATCCCTAAGTGTAGGATTTGGGGGGTATTTAACCTACTTGGTGTTCTTTGAGCTTCCTCAATCTGTGGTTTGATCTGTCTTTAGGAAAATTCTCAGTTACTTCAAGTATTTCTTCTGTCCCTTTCTTTGTTCTCATTTTGATATTCCCATTACAAATGTATTATGTCTTTTGTAATTGTCCCACAGTTCTTAGAGATATTTTCTGTCTTTTTTATACTTTTTCTCTTTGCAATTCAATTTTGGAAGTTTCCATTGACATTTCTTCAAGCTTACTACTTCTTTCCTTGGCCCTGGTCAGTCTATTAATGAGGCCATCAAAAGCATTCTTCATTTCTGTTAATGTTTTTTATTTCTAGAATTCTCTTTTTATTCTTTTTAGAGTTTCCATCTCTTTGGTTATATTACCCATCTGGTCTTGCATCTTGTCCACTTTTTCTATTAGAGCCCTTAGCATATTAATCACAGTTGTTTTAAATTCCCAGTCTGATAATTCTAACATTTTTATTATATCTGAGTTTGTTCCTGACACTTGTTCTGTCTCTTCAGACTATATATGATGACTTTTAGCGTGCCTTGTAACTTTTGTTAAAAGCTGAGCATGATGTACTGGGTAAAAAAAAAAAAATATATAGGCCTTTAGTGTGAGGTTTTATGATTATCTGTTTAGGAGTCAGATTGTGTTTACTGTTTGCTGTAGCCGTAAGTGTCAGAGGCTAAAATTTCCTTTGGTTTCCTTGCTTTTTTGTTTCCCCTGTTGTCTTTGGGTTTCACTAAACACATCTTTTTTTAAAAATAAGATCTGAGATACAGTATTCTTTCAGTTCTGTTCCCCCTTTATTATATAGGAACCCTATTGATGTAGTCATAAGGTATAGGGGAGAGGGAAGAATTCTATAGTCCTATGGTTAGTTCTCAGTCTTTTAGTGCACCTGTGGCCCTGGAATGTAACCATCACAAGTGCTTCTCAGTTGATTTCCTCCCCCAACCCTTAGGTGACCAATGAAGGCTCGAGGAGGCTAGAATTGGGTATTTTCTTTTTCCCATGTGGAAGGCTAGAGCTAAGTATTTTCCTTCCTCATGTTGCATGGGTTCTGGTAAAATAGTTTCTGTTGAGGGCAGGCCTTGCTAAGAAGAAGACTGCTCTGGGTGTATTTCAAAATGGCTACCTTTCTCCTCCCACTGCTAGCAGCATAAGGAAATTTTTCTCCAGTCTTCACTGAGAGAATCTGGGTAGACTTCTGGTGGTGAAACTGATGAAAGTGTGCGGGTCTCCCTAAGTCTGCTCCCCATCCCCTAGAGTTTCTTTTTTTTATTTCAGGATATTATGGGGGTACAAACATTTTGGTTACATGTTATGACTTTGCCACACCCAAACCATGATTTGAGGCATGCCTTTTCCCCCCTACAATGCTCACCATGTCCATTAGTTGTGAGTTTACCCACCCCCAACCCCCTAATCCCTGAAGAATATTACTACCGTGTGAGCACCATAGTGTTGATCTATTAGTGCCAATTTGATGGTGAATACTTGTGGAGCCTTTTCTTCCATTCTTGTGATACCTCACTTTGGAGGATGGGCTCAAGCTCTATCCAGGAAAATATAAGAGGTGCTAGATCATCGTCATTTCTTATAATTGAGTAATATTACATTGTATACATATGCCACATTTTAATAATCCACTCATGAATTGACAGGCAGTTGGGTTGTTTCCACATCCTTGCAATAGTGAATTGTGCTGTCATAAACATTCAGGTGCAGATGTCTTTATTATAGAATGTCTTTTGTTCTTCTGGATAGATGGTATTTCTGTTTTTAGTTCTTTGAGGAATCTCCAAATTCTTTTCCACAGAGGTTTCACTAATTTGCAGTCCGACCAGCAGTGTAAGAGTGTTCCTATCTCTTCACATCCTCGCCAGCATTTGTTGTTTTGGGATTTTTTTATAAAAGCCAATTTCACTGGGGTTTTAGGTGATATCTCATTGTGATTTTGATTTGCATTTCTCTAATGATTAGAGATGTTGAGCATTTTTTATATGTTTGCTGGCCATTATTCTGTCTTCTTTTGAAAAGTTTCTGTTCATGTCCTTTGCTCACTTATTGATGGGGTTGTTTCATTTTTTCTTGTTGATTTTCTTAAGTTCTAGATAGATTCTTGTTATCAGCCCTTTATCGAATGTACAGAGACCAAATATTTTCTCCTATTCTGTAGGCTGTCTGTTCACTCAAATGATAGTTTCCTTGGCTGTGCAAAAGCTTTTTAATTTGATCAGATCCCGTTTATTCATTTTTGTTGCTGCTGTGATTGCTTTGGGGGTCTTCTTCAAAAATTCTTTGCCTAGGCTGATGTCTGAAAGGGTCTTCCCTACATCTTTTTCTAGGATTCTTAAGATTTCATGCCTTAGGTTTAAATCTGTTATCCATCTTGAATTGATTTTTGTAAGAGGTGAGCTTATTCACACTAAGCCTCTAGCAGTTCATCAACTGCAGCTTAAGTTTTCCTACTCTGGTATTGGCTCTGGTGGTGATTTCTGCTCCTGTGCTTCTCCAGTAAGATATATTTGCTGTATCCACCTGTTTTTCTTTCCAAATTTTGAGGCAGTGGTTTGCCCTGTGACTCCAATCTCTGATGGATCTAAGATGAGTTACTGATTTTCAGTTTATTCAGCTTTTTTCTTGTTGCAAGAACCGTAGTGACAAATTCTAAGCCCCCTTCAGCCAGACCAGAAACTGAAAGTCAGTATTTCTTCTTTTAGCTTATGCTATGTGGTTTAAAAATGTTTCTGTTGTTTTTGTATAGTAGCCTACAATACTCTTATTAAATAGACTGATAAGTGCCTTATCTTATCCAGAGAGATGGTTGTGGGCCAGGGATCTGTCCAGTAGTTAATCTCAAAGGAACACTCATGGACACCCTTATCCTTCATGTAATGTTTTGCTAACATCAGGATTCAAGAGGACTTTGGAGTAAAGGTCATTTGGAATTTATATATAGGTCATTCCTATGCACAGTTCTTTGTTTCTTCAGTAGTCTTGGACACTATCTATTTTAGTGTTGCTTTATATCTTAATTTTTTTCAGCAGGTGTTCAATTAGAATTATTTTCTTTGGATGATTTGCTAAAGAAAGTAAGAAAGTTAAAATAAATAAAGTCCTTAAAAGGCCACTTGCTTGCTACCTGATATTGAACAAATGACTTTACTTCTCTGGACTTGAGATAATAAAATTTTCCACCCCATCGTATGCTTAGAAAGAAAGAAAATTAAAAATGAATGAATGAATAAATAAATAAATAAAATAACAGTCTGGAGAACAGGAATTCAAATGCATATTTCCCTTTAGATATGTTGTATTGTTATTGTTTCTTCCCCTTAAAGAAAGCATCAAACCTTTCAAAAACTGCTTAAAAAGCAACATCGACCCCTGTTATCTGGAAGAAGACAAGGATGTCTACACTCACCATTTCTAATCAACACTATACTGGAGGTGTTAGCTGGGGCAATTAGGCAAGAAAAGGAAATAAAAGGCATTCAGATTGGAAAGGTATAAGTAACATTGTCTTTATTTGCAGATTACATGATCTTGTACATGGAAAATCCTAAGTAATCCACTAAAAAAACTATTAGAACTAACAAATAGATTCAGCAATATTATAGGATATAACATTTTACCCTTGTATATGGTACACAATATGCACAAATCTATTGTTTTTCTGTACAGTAGCAATGAGAAAATAAAAAAATGAAATGAAGAAAACAGCTCCATTTTTAATAACATCAAAAAAACATAGTGATAAATTTAACAAATGAAGTACAATGTTTACACTTTAAAAACTATGAAACATTGTTGAAAGAAATTGAAGAAAACCAAATTATATGGAAAGTTATCTCTTATTCATGGATCAGAAGACTTAATATTGTTAAGATGGCAATACTCCCAAAATTCACTTATAGATTCATGACAATTCCTATCAAAATCCCAGCTGGTTTCTTTGCAAAAATTGATAAGCTAATCTTAAAATTAATATGTAAATGCAAGTGACTCAGAACAGTCAAAACAATCTCGAGAAAGAACAAAATTGGATGCTTCACACTTCTTGATTTCAAAACTTACTACAAAGATACAATAATCAAAACTATGTGGTCCTGGTATTAAGGATAGACATATAGATCAACAGAACAGAATTGAAAGTTCAGAAAAACGCTTATATTTATGATCAACTAATTTTTGACAAGTGTGTGAAGACAATTCACTGGGGGAAAGAGTAGTCTTTTCAAAAAATGGTGCTGTGACGAGTACATATTCATAGGCAAAAGAATGAAATTTTACCCTTTGATATGCCATATACAAAAATTAACTCAGAATGTATCAAAGACCTAAACGTAAGAGCTAAAACTATAATCCTTGGAAAGAAACACTGGAGTAAATCTTCTGAACTTGGCTTAGGCAATACCATCTTAGATAATACACTATAAGCACAAGTGAAAAAAGAAAAAGTAGTCAAAAGTATTCTTGACTTAATAAAAATTAAAAACATTTGAACTACCAATAACGCTATTAAAAAAGTGAAAATACAGCACACAGAGTGGGAAAAAATATTGGCATGTCATATATCTGGTAAGGGGCTCATATCTAGAATGCATAAATAATTCTTACAACTCAGTAAGAAAAAGATAATACAATTTAAAAATGCAAAGGATTTAAATAGACGTTTCTCCAAATAAAATATACAAATGGCCAAAAAGCACATAAAAATGCTTAAAATCATTAGTTATTAGAGAAATTAAAATATTAATAAAAACTACTAGACCTACCATTATAGCCCCTAGGATGGCTAAAATAAAAAAGACAGGCAACAACAAGTTGGTGAGGATCCGGAGAAATTGAAACTTTCATAAATCACTGGAATGTAAAATGATGAAGCCACTTTGGAAAACAGTCTGGCAGTTCCTCAAAAAGTTAAACAGGGAATTACGATATGACCCAAAACTCCACTCGCAGGTATATATATCCAAGAGTAATGAAAATATTTGTCCACACAAAAATTTGTACACAAATGTTGATAACAGCATTATTCATAATGACCAAAAAACAAATAACCCAAATGTCCATGAACTGATGAATGGATAAATAAAATATCCATACAAGGGAATATTATTCAGCAATGGAAAAATGAAATAATGATACATGCTACAACATGGATGAACTTTGAAAATAGCACACTAAGCGAAAGAAGCCAGCCACAGAGACCACATATTATATTATTCCACAGGCAACTCTATAAAGATAGGAAGTAGAGTAGTGGTTGCCAGAGCCTGGTGGAATGAGGGTGGAATGAAGGGTGACTGAAAACGGGTGCAAGATTTCTTTTTGGAGTGATGAAAATGTTCTAAAGTGGTGGTGCTGGTTCCCCAATTTTGTGAACGTCTTGAAGACCATTGAGTTGTACACTTTAAATGGGTGAATTATATCTGAACTAAGCTGTTTTTTTTTTTAAAGAAAAAAAAAAAGCAAATGCTTTACCAAATCCAAAAGTGAGAGAAAATTTTGTTTCCTTCTTTCTTTCCGCGTCTTGGCTCTCTCCTGCCTCTTCTCCACCCACACTTCAAGTCAGCAGCCTCCAAGGAGCACTCAGTTTGCAGTCCCTGCTGCCATAATGTCAAACTCTGTAGAAATATATTATACAGAGCAGAAATCAAAAAGTCATAGTATGTGAAGTCCGACACAAACTGGCAATTACACAGAGATTCAGAGGTCAGGCAGAGGGCAAGGGGTAAGAAGGACAGAGTTGACTCTGTTTAAATTCCCTTTGCCATGTAGCTTGCTTTAGATTGTCAGCCAGAGGCTTTACTTCATTTATAGTCCATTTTCCAGTTTTCTTGGTGTTTTATTTATAATCTATGTGTTGGTTTCTTTGCATATTTTTTCGTATGTAAATTTGCTGAATCTTTGTTCCCTTGAAGTATTTGCCCTCTTCTTCTATTGAACATCTTTGATTGGAAATTTGCATATGTACATTTTCAGCCTCCTGATTGTATTCCCAGAGAGAAAAGTATATTTGGCCAATGATAAAAATCAATTATCAGAAGGAAAGGAAGTGGCATCCCAGTTATCAGATACCTGTCACCCAGCATACATATCTTCCTAGCTTGGACAAATTCCCATTTTAGTGATATATTGAACTGTAGGAATTTAACATTTTGCATTCCCACTGCCTAATATAATGACTGTCACTTCATATGTGCTCCATAAATATTTATGAATGAATCAATCAATGAATGAATTACCTAGCTAGCCTCTACCTACCACTGTAACTTCCACTCTCCTCCATTTTTCATGGGCTACTATGCCTTTTTCTTTTCTGAGCCTACCTTTCCACCTTGAAGTCTCAGGAAATATTGACTACGTATAGAGTTTAGAGCCAGGTCATCTTTCTACCCAGCAAGTAGAAAATCATTTCAGAAGAGAGAAAAACATGACTACTGCTCTGCTGTATTTAAATATGGGACTCTTGATCTGCTGTTGATAGTGATCAGAGATAACAACAGATTTTGTCAAAGAGCAATAGAATCACCTGACATTGTGTAGGAGAAACTGAGACTGCCCAGGGTCCCCTCAACTTTAATGTCCCTCTTTGCTTGTCCCACTATTTATCTATTTGTACTAGATCTGGCTAGATGACAGTTAAGCCAAAAGTTGCAGGAAAATAACCATGTCTTTGAAGACCCTTCTGCTGAGTCACAGAAATTCCAGCCACTTTGCCTGTGGAATAGCATTGCTAATTGATTGAGTCATCATGGGCCAAACATGTCAAAACAATTCAGAGACAGGGACAGTGCTGGCATGAAGTTTCCAGGGGGTTCTTTAGAATCTAAAATTACTTAAATTTATTAGGTAGCTGTCTTATAAAAAAAAGTGTGTTGAAAGTTACGTTGTATTTGAAAAACAAATATTTAATGATTTTGGAAATTTAAATTCAAGATAGTCCTGACAAACCAATGTCAGGATGTGATTTTACTTCTCTTTGCCCTCAGAGTAGTATATCCATCCAGGAGGTCATTTTCCAAGCTGAGAGAAACCCAGAATTCAGAATATTTCAAATCATTTAATCTCCTCCTGTGTATTAGTGACCTAATATTATAACCCTGTTCTCCAGCTGCCATGAGCCTGCAAGCATAAATCAATACCAATTATGCTGGTAAGCAACCAGTGTTACTAAAGGGATTATATACTTTGACTTGCCAAGAGGCTGCCTGATCTATTCAGAAGAGGAGCATTCTCAGTCCATTTTGGTTCAGCTCAAGAATCCAAAGGAAATAAATTAACTCTTCTAGATGTTAGTTTTCATTTCCATAAAATGTGAGTAGGAATCCTTTCTTCTTGCGAATGCTCAGAATGATTAATACAGCATTCGTTAGATGCTTTAAGGTCTGTCTTCAACTGATATCTGTTAAGCACCTTTGTATGGCTATGTTAGCCTTGAAGGGTTTATAGGCCCCTTGAAAAGGAGGCAAAATATACCTGTGAACAGATAAGCCATAATGCAAAGTGGTGTATGAAAAATCCCAAATAAGTGATAAAAACAGTGAGAAGAAGAAGCGATAGCAAAGGCTGCAATGGTGTGGAAAGTCTGCCTGGAGACACCAAGGGCCTTAACTGCACAGCCAAGGGGAAAAGAAGGACAGACAGCACCACATGAAAGGAGGACTGCGTATCCAAAGGGAACCACTGCTGGGAAAGAGGGCTAGAGTAAAGGAACTTATAAACTGGAAAGCCCGTACACCTGTGAAGTGGGATTATTCTTATGTTTCACTCAGTTTCTAGACAGCACCATTTAGAAGCTAGATTTGTCAATTCTGTTTGAATTTCCTAGTCTTCTCTATTTAATAAAAAAAAATATGGTTCCACACTTCTGTGATCTTTTGAGATTCTTGGTCCCCATGGTAGCTTTTTAAAGGGTATCATATTTACTGGGCTTTCTTTCCCTGTTTATAAAAGTAGTATATGTTTATTATAGAAATTTTGAAATATATGGAAAATTATAAATTTGAAATATTTAAGATATTATTTACATATATTTGTATCTTGCATTTTTCACTTGATATTATCTCATTAGCATCTCTGCATATTATTAAAAACTACATAAACATCTTTTTTTTTTAAGAGACAGGGTCTCTCTGTATCACCCAGGCTGGAGCATAGTGACATGACCGTAGCTCACTGCAGCCTTGAACTCCTGGCCTCAAGCGATCCTCCTACCTCAGCCTCCCTGAGTGGCTGGGACTACAGGCATGCATCACCATGCCCAGATAATTTTTAATATTTTTTTTAGAGACGGGGTCTTGCTGTGTTACCCAGTCTGGTCTTGAACTCCTGGCCTCAATCAATCCTCCCGCCTTGGCCTCCCAGAGTTCTGGGATTATAGGCATGAGCCACTGTGCCCAGCCAACATCATTTTTTATATTCTACCTTATGAAATATTATTTTTAACTATTTTTCTTTTGGTTGGACATTTCAATTGTTTCTAGTTTGGCCTTACTATAAATAACACTATGATGAACATCCTATATGTGTATCTTTGTCTAGATTTTCTCATTAGTTCATTAGGGTAAATTCCCAGAAGTAGAATTACTAGATTAAACTGGGCGAATATTTTATGGCACTTGATGTGTATTACAAGTCACTTCTGGAAGAGTTTTACCAATGTATTCCCATGTATAATACATGAGAGGGCCCCTTTTAATCTCACTATAACCATGATTAAATATTCTCCGTTTTAAAAGTCTTTGCTAATTTGGTAGACAAAAGGCATCTCATTGTTTTAATTTGCATTTCTTCAATTGCCCTTGAGAGTGAGCATTCATTAATGTTTATTATCCATTTATGTTTCTTTAGCTGTAAAGTATTTCATAATGTCCATTGCCTTTTGCCTATGTTTCAAAGGCATATTAAATTCTTACCAGTTGTAGCTCTTCATATAGTAGAGTTACTACTCTTGTCGTATTTACTGAAGACATTTCCCCCAGTTTCTTTTGCCTTTTATTTTTGTTTTTTGATATACTTAAGCTTTAAATTTGTATGTAGTCAATTTATAACTTCCCTTTGTGATTTCTCTTGCTGCTTTTATTCTTTAAAAGTTCTTACACAATCAGAAATAAGATTAATAACTCCATTTTCTTCTTATTTTTCCATTTTAACATATTTAGATTATAAATGCATCTAGAATTTATTTTGGAGAAAGGTCTGAAATGAGGATTTCGTTTGTTTTTGTCTCATATATTTAATTTTCTCTGCACTGTTGTTGACTAGTTCATTTCCCCAGATTTGGCAATTTACAGTGCTGTTATTATTTAGAGAGAGGGAATGAGATCAGAGAGAGAGAGAAAGAGAGTGAGGGAAAAGGTGTTTGTGTATGTGTACCATGGGTAACAGGAAGTTAGGAAAGTTGAGAAAAATCTTTCACCATGTTAAACCATAACTAAATTCTATTGTCAGTGAGTACTTTACGTCAGGCATTCTCAATGAGTTTGATTTTATCAAGTCTGTTAACTGCTTTATTCTTTATCCCAAGCCGTTCTCATTGATGGGAAAAACATTTTAACTCTTTCTTTATTGACTCTTCTTTTTTTTTAACCACTGTTCAACACACACCTATAAAGTTTCTTCACTCTCAGGAATATGTCATTTTTATTCCTGCTTTCATTCATACTGTTCCTTGCCTAACATGTCCTCTATCTGACCACTCCCCAGCAGTATTCAATACCCAGATCAAACTCTAATTCCTCCAGCTCACTTTAATATTTCTGTCCTTTGAATTCTGGTAGCATTGATAGTCTACACATAACAATTGAGCACTTAAATTCATTTTATCTTACATGCAAATCTTATTTTATCAGATATTATAAGCTTCTTACAGAAACTATTTCTTCTCTTCCTTAGTACTTAGCACTAAGAATTTTTTTTAATTTCATTTAAATATATGGATCAGGTCATTAGGTAAAATATTAGAATGCAAGGGCTCTATTGTTATGTATTTATGATCCTCACTGCCAGCATCTCATGCAAGAAGTATAAGGGATGCTGTAAAAAAAAGGTGAAATAAATTATTATGCCCATTTGACACAAGAAGGAATTGCAATACAAAAAGATAAATTGATATGCCTTTAATTACTTAAAGACATCACTAAAAAGTCAGACCTCCCAAATTCACTCTTCTTGTCTTTCTACTATTCTTCCCTTTTCCAAAGCCACTTTGTTCACAAATAAAATTTTTAAAAAATTAGCTCATATTTCTCAAAGTACGTTCAACAGAACCGTAATTCCATAGCATTCTAATGTCCCACAATGAAAGAGTCCCATAGTAAATAAATTTGGGACATGCCGAGTTAAATTTCAATGGGTTTCTTTGTAACAGGACTTCTCAGAACTCTTAATGGTACTGATCATAGTTAATCAAACTTATTGCCTGCAGAACTCTTTTTTTCTACAGAGAATCTGTGAACATACTTTGGGAAATAGTGCTGCTCTATTCCTTTCCCTCCGTACTGTACTCATCCCTTTCTTTCTTGCTTCTCTGTTACTTCTTTGGTTTTCTATCCTAGGGTACACTGTACAGTAAAGTGATTCTGCCTTTTTTTTTTTTTTTTTTTTTTTTGAGACAGGGTCTTACTCTGTTGTTAGGGCTAGAGTGCAGTGGTGTCATCACAGCTCACAGCAACCTCAAACTCCTGGCTCAAGCTGTCCTCCTGTCTCAGCCCCCCAAGTAGCTGGGACTACAGATGTGCACCACCACACCTGGTTAATTTTTCTATTTTTGTAGAGATGGGGTCTCACTCTTGTTCAGACTGGTCTCAAACTCCAGGTCTCAAGCAATTCTCCCACCTCAGCCTCCCAAAGTGCTGGGATTACAGGCATGAACCACCGCACCTGGTTGATCTGCCATTTTAAGATGCTTTGAGATGGGGATACCTGTCAGAAAGAATCCTGTTTTTATATAATTATATCCAGCACCACAAGTATAGCCAAAGCTTCACTAACAGTGTGAATTTTAAGGAAAGTTATTAAGGTGCCATATGGTATCTCGTTCTCTGAACACAGGCATTTTTTTAAAAGAAACATTTTGAGTTAATATGCTATAATTTACTCATTTGAATCTTTGTTGGGAATTTAGATTGTTTCTTATTTTTGCTTTTGCAAGTGACACTATAATACATTTTCATGCAGTCTCAACTATAAATAATGAAAATTGAACAGGTGTTTGCATTTGTGGATTGTCTCTCTCTTCTTCCTTTTATGGGATGCTCTACAGCCTTCCATGGGGAACTCCCTGCCTTGTCTCCCTCTGATAATACCTGACTTCTTTCCAGGTCTAAAAAGAGATGTCTTGCTTATTGTTATAACCATAATTGTTGCACTAACCTTGTCCTGTTGTCACAAAGATTGAAGCTTTAAAGCAAATGGTAACCTGATCCTGCTTTGCTCAATTTCAGATGCTATGAAACTTTCTAACTCCTAATCTCCACCTGCTTCCTTCACCTTACTTCCTAATACTTCCTCTAAACTCTCCCGTCATTGTCAGAGTTAGATCTTCTTAAGGAAGCCCCCACCAATACTTCAAATATAGTTAAGTCCTGAATTCCAGGACTTTTTCTCCTTTCCTACCTGCTTTTCTTTTTTTTTTCTATTCTTCCTGCCCATTAAAGACCTCACCACCCAGTCAGTCACCCAGATTAAGAACCTTAGATTTATCCTTGATTCCTCATTTTCTCCCACTTAACTCATTCCACTGGACATAGGGTAAATTATCAAGTGACATCAACTCCATGCCCTTACCATCTCTCATCAGCACAATGCTTAGACACTTTTGATCACGTCCTTTTGCCTAAATGATCCAAACTTCCTGACTCCAATCTACCTTAACAATCTCTTTTCTATTTGTTTCCTCTTTTCCTGTGCTTCAATATCATACCTTCCTCCAAATGCCTTGCTCTTTCATATATTTTTACCTTTGCAAATACTATTTCTCCACCAGCAATACTCTGCTTGGCCTGATGAATAACATTAGGGAACGACATTAGTTGTGTAATGCTGAAATGAAGTTATCACCTCCTTAGCTTTTTTGCCCCACAAATTGTTTTGCTAAGTTGAGTAAAATTGTAAACATACTAGAGAAAGACTCTCGTTTTTTTAAAAAAAAGACATATTTAAGTAATTTATTTATAATTTTATTGCAGTGATTCAAAGAATGTGGTATTTGTTGAGGTTTTCTTTATAGCATCTTTGTGGCCAACTTTTGTAAATGCCCCACGGGAGCTTGAAAGCATGTGTATTCTCTAGTAAATGAATGCAAGGTTGTGTATCCAGTGGATCAAACACACTAACTGTGCTATTCAGATCTTCTGCATCTTTACTAATTTTTAAAAAAATCTGTCTTAGCAATTACTGAGAATGTTAAAATCTTCCTGTATAATTGTGGTGTATCAATTTACCCTTATAATAGTTTCAGTTTTTACTTTATATAGCTATATATTTTGAGATGACTTTATTGGGTTTATAAAAGTTTAGAAATTTTATGTCTACTTGGTAAATTACTCTTTTATCAGTATGTAGTGACCTTCTTTATTCCTGTTAATACTTTTTGGCCTTACAGTTCTTACTGAACCAACTTTCATTTTTTAGTGTTTGCTTAGTGGAGTCTTTTTCCATTGCTTGACTTTTAACTTTCTGTGTCCTCATAGTTTATATTTATCTCTTACAGGCAGCATACAGTTGGTTTTGCTTATTAATACAATCTGAAAACCTCTATGTTTGAACTTATGAATTCAGACTTTTGCTATCATATTTTTATTTCTAACATCTTATTGTGCTATTTACCATGCCTTTTATTTGCTTCTTTTTTTGTTTGTTTGTTTTTATCTTTGCCTGCCTCTTATTTTTTATATTTTGGTTTTAAAATGTTATCACTATGAATATGAACATACAGAATGCAAATATATTTTTAAGATATTTTATACCTGAAATTACTTTTAGTCTTTGACATACTTATCAAGGATTATACTATCTCTCTTTTAATTCCTTTGGTTTTATATACTGGTTGTCAATTCCATTGCATCCTGTTTGTCTGACAAATTTACAGACAATTTGCTTCTGGTTAGGAGAGCAGAAAACATATAGTTCCTAATCTCAGTGCACTTGTCTTTGCTTTTAACATTGTTTAATTGACTGACAGAAATGTCAAACTTAAAAGACCAAGCCTCAGACACCTCCCTACCCCCTAGGACAACCAAATGAATTTTTCATGTTACTATCTGGTTCTGATAATGATTTGTAAATCAATGTAAAATGTTTCAACAATTCTACCACCTAGAAATAAAATAAAGAAAATTAAATAAAGAATAATGTCTGCAAAGAACTTAGCCCAACACCTGACAAATAAACTGCTCAATAAACATTAAATATTGTTGACTTGTTTTGTTTTAATTTTCTGTCTGTTGGTAGACTTGCTACTCAGAGGTTGCTATTTCTCAAACTTTCTTTACTCATACCTCTTTTTAATGAACTTAAAAATATCATATCCTATTTGGTATTATTTAAAATTATAAAATAAAACAATTTTATGTCTAAAAGAGAATAAAAGCATTGATAATTCTCAATATTCTTTTTCAAACTATACATATATTTGTTCCTTCCACTTTTTGCTCCAAAAAGATTATGATATACTTCCCCCTCCATAAAAATATACTCTACTTGAGATCCATTTATTATTTCCAATTTTATGTTTTGATTTTTTTCTTTTCCTGAGAATTCCATAATATACATTTTTATGCACATAACATTTTTAGTCTAGTAAATTATTCCCTTCATGTAAATTTCTAGGAGTAGAATCATTGAGGCAAGGGGGTAGAAATATTTTTGTGATTCTCAAGACATAAGATAATATTTCTTTCTAAATGATTTGTCATATTATAGTGCTATTTGCCATAGAGGAGTATGCTGATTTTATGAAACACCTTGCAGACATGGAGTTAATATTTTTAGTTTATTTGCTAATTCTTAGCCATAAAATAGCAACGTTTCATTGCTTTGATGTCCATTTTCTTGATTACTAGTGAACATAAACTAGATGTTTATACAACATACATTTCTGGTATCTTTTATTATTTTAATTCGCATCGCAAGGCATCAGTCTCAAAAATTCTTATTTAGGCTCTTGTGCTCTAAAAAATTTGAAGCTTAAATAAACCAAAAAAGGAGAGAAATTAAACTAGAAAGTGACTGTGTTTATAAACAAGCAGCCTTGAAACACAAGACCATTGTGGTAATTGGAATGGTCTGTATTCCAGAATGTCCTGCTTAGTAGATGCCAAGCTCACTAACTAGCTGGGAAAAGACAGAGCAGTGTGTTTACCCCTAAGGTGATCAGACAAGGCAAATCTGAATTCCTAAGCTCTGCTATTACTTTCTACCCAAAAACTTATCGTGCCTCAGTCCATCTGAGTGTTTGCACTAAGTATTCTATTCTCCTGAAGTGTTATAGAATTCTTGCTTTAAAAAAACAAACAAACAAAAAAGCAGGCTGCCACTAGGTCTGAGAACCTTTTTCTCTCTTTATAAATGTATTTAATAATAAAATAGAAACACATGTTCTTTTTCCAAATACCACGTTAATTCAAAAAAGGCCTTTTCATTAGATGATATATACACAAGAGCTACAGATTACAAAGGCAAAAAATTAAACTGTAAACTATACAAGGATGCTTAGGAGAAAAACCTTAACAGGGGTAGTAATCAGAGATGCTAACCCTTCTGGCTTGCTCTGTTTGCAATCTAACATTCATAGGGAATACTGTCTAGGGAGAGCCTGAAATGGTTTCATAATCTGTAACCACAGAGGGATGACTCAGATCTTTATCTTTTATAAACTGCACTCATAACTTGGTGCTTTACTCACTTTCTCAAAATCTAAGTATGTATGGTCCAGTGATTTAAAACAAGCCAAAGAAGTCTTTGTGTTTTGGGGTTTTTTTCCACTGCATTTTCTGAATAGTAGTCTCTCAATGGATATTAGGTATTGCAATCAGTTAACCCTGATAACTTCATCTGCCTTTGGGGCTCTTTCTACCTTCTCACCAAATTAGAGTGGAGACTGGTGACCAAGAAACAAACAGCTGTGTTCTTTGAGTGGGATGGGGGGAGGGGTATAGAGCAGAAAGATGGATCTCAGAGACACACTGAACACAGATGCTGTCGGTGTCACACGTTTTCCACGCTGGTGACTCACAGATAAAGTTGCTAGTCTCTGAAGAGAGAGTGAGTATATTGCAAGCCCTCACAGGAAAGTAAATGTCTCCTCTCCTCCTCTTAGTGTCTTAGCTACCAGCCTCACCTTATTGCTTCAGTCACTAAAGAATAATGAATATTTCGAGGAGACCCCTGGTATGAGAGTTCCCTTTGCCCTGTTAGGGTTCAAAGTAGCTGGTCATCAGTTATTTGAAGTGCTGGGGATATGTTAAGTGACAGCCACAGCTCATTGTGCAGTAATAGTATTTTCAGGAAAATTACCCATGTAGCCCAGCCAGTCGCATGACCTGTGTCCAACACAGGCCAGTATCAGATATTTCCCGAGAAAGGTACCAGTGCCCCCATAAGGACCCAATTATGAAACACTATCTGTACCACAAGAAGAAAGGCTATGTGCTCTCTACAGCTAATAATCAGCTTAGCTTCTAGCCCAGGGCTTTTTATTTGTTTTTGAGACTATCTATAACTAGGTACAATGACACTGAAATATACAAAAAGGTTTTTATATTAAAAAATGATTAAGAAGCATCTTGAATGAATTGTCCTTTGCCTTCAGCTCTGCCTATAAATATATAATTATTATATACTTGTTCTTATGTCTACACAAAAATATTTTCTACCATACTTTAAGGCCCATCTTTCCTATGGAAAGCCTTCTCTGATAAATTCTAGACACATAGACAGCCCTGTGAACTTTTCCCACACACTGCATTTACCCGAAGCAGTAAATGTTAATCAGCTTGGTGTAGAACTGATTCTGATTCTCAATGGCAGTCATGGTATCCCTGTGTCTTATAGGACTCAGTATTCAAGTGCCTACAACACACCAGGTAGTGGGATCCAGCCAACAAAAGAACAGCTGTACATGTTTAAAAGCGTCTCCATCTTCTCTGGCTGTTCTGTTACTGAATTCTCCATGAAGCTCTTACTGACTTGTTCTGTCTTTGTGAGTACACTGTTTCTCAATTCTTCTGGATATTTTACCTTTTCCTTCTTTTTCCTTGCCTTGACCCCGTTTCACTACCCCATCTTGACCCTCTTAACTGAATGGCTAGTTCCCAAGGGTTTTCCCCAAACCAAAGAGAAGACAGATAAAAGAATTTAGTCACAAAATATTTATGATTTTCAGATACACATGTTAATCAAATAGAACAGGCCCAAACCCTGAGCTCAGTATAGTGACTATTCAAAAGAAGTTAGCCTCTACCCTCGGGTAATTTAAAAGTTAATTATTTTTGGAGGATAATTCATTCATTTATTTAACAAATATTTGCTGAGCTTCTGCCGTGTGCCAGGCACTTGAGATACACCAATGAACAAAACAGGCCGAAATTCCTGAACTCGTGGAGCTTACAATTTAGAGTAGAGGAGTAAGGAAATAGATGAACAATAAGCATAATTAATAAATTCTTTAGTTGAAGGTAGATGATAAATACTGTGGAAGGAATAAGAAAGTAGAACAGGGGAAAGGGATTTGAGAGTATGAAGATTTGGAAGTATTATTTGGCAGTATTAAATAAGATAGAGTAGGCTTCATTAAGGTAAAATGTGAGCGGTGCCTTGAGGGAAATGACATGATCAGTCAAGCAGATATCTGAGAGAAGAGCATTCCAGGTGATGAGAGAGCCATGGTTTGTCATTTAAAATTTATGGGCATTTTAAAATTTAGTAATGTAATGTAGATTGTTTTATTCTTATTTTTCAAACGTATAAACTAGATGTACCAGCTGAATATCAGCCCTGACTTAAAGTGACTTTCATGTGAAGCGTATTTTAGACTGAAGCCATTGTCACTGTTTTACAGATTGGAAAAGTAAGACACAGAAAGGAAAGAACTAACTAAGGGGAGGGGCAGGAAGGGACAAGGAGAAGTTGATTAATGGATACAAATATATGGTTTGGTAGAAGAAATAAGGCCTAGTGTTCAATAGATTAGTAGGGTGACTATACAATAATCTACTGTACATTTAAAAATAGCTAAAAGAGAATAATTTGAATGTTTCTAGTATAAAGACAAATATTTAAGGTGATGAATATCCCAAAGTATAATGATTTGATCTTTACAAATTATATGAATATATTAAATTATCACATGTACCCTGAAACTATGTACATCTATTATGCATCAGTAAAAAATTATTTAATAATTAAAAAAGAAAACTTCCTTAAAGTCACAAAACTGAGCAACATTACCCAGGGCACAATGTCTTAGATTACTACTGTGATAATATATCATGCACAGTTTTCTTCCTTGTATCTTAGAGAGTTCTTTTCATATAAAATAAGTTGATTTCAAACATTTCTTTGATATAAAGTTAAAATTGTCACAATCCCCTATGCAATTTAATATACCTAAACTTGTTATAAAGCAAGTTAAATGAACTTCAATGGAAAGACAAAAAATAATAGCCTGGAGATCTTAGATGTAAGTGTAGGTCATTTTTTAGTGGTCAGTACCACCGTGCTTTGAATGTCCTGGAAATTATTAGGGATGTTTTCTTGGAGGTCAGAGTGCCCATCTGGAAGGTCTGTAGGGCTAACAGTAGGAGCCTGCTTGTGATCATCTCTGCTGCCCCCAAGGGGCATGAGAAGCCAGATCTCCTTCCTGTACTCTCTAGTTGCCTTGGCTAGATAGAGAGCAACCCATCTGCTTGGGTTTAAGTGGGGGAGGGCCAGCAGAGATAGGACTTGCAAGGAGGAGGGCCAGCACCTAGGAGCAGCTGAGGAAGAGCTGGGTATATTCCCTAAACCAGCTCATTCCAGTTTATGTACTCTCTGGGCCCTGGAAAATACAAATGCTAACAGATAAATTCACCTAATTTCCACCTACAGGTACCTAATGGAGCCTTAACATTAAAAGCTTATTAAAACATTTATGTAACATTTGGAATTTCCAAATCTCTTTACAATTGTTTATTGGCTAGTTAATCTCTGGGAAACAAGTTGGTACTTTCATCCCCATTTTAGAGATTAGACACAAATAGGTTAAGTGACTTACCTGAGGCTGTACTGTGAGTCAGGTCTCCAGTATCTCCACAGTCCGTGAATCAGTGTTCGCCCATGACTCCCCCAGCACAAATCACTTAACCTATCTGAGCCTTAGTTTTTTTATATATGCTTGGGATACTAATGATCTTTGTCCTACCTATCCCAAGGAATGTTTGTGAAAATAAAATGAGGCAAACTGAAAGTGCTATAATGATAGTTATAATTAGTTTATGGATTAAGGCAGAAGAACGCAGCAGTCTCATTATTTCATATTTAGGGAGTGTTACTTGTTTGGGGCCAAAGCTGTAAAAAATGAAGGGAAACAACCTGTGGCTGACCCTCTGACAACACTAAGTCCTTCCTCCTCCCTTTGACTCAGCTTAGGTTAGAGTAGGGAGAGAAGGAAAACAAAGAATAGTAAACTAAATATTTAAAGAGTAAGGAATGCTAGGAGAAGAAAAATGAAAGAGTTAAAATGTGAGTCTTTCAGTACTAGTACAACATTATAAACTGTTATTCTTGACAATAGGAATCATTGCATGAACTCAAACAGTATTGTGGCATGAAGAGAGAAGCTTAAAATTCGAGAGCAGAGGATGCTTTAGTAGCTGGATTCTGCTGTCCAAACCATTGATCTGTGTCCCAGATCTGGTAATGATCATTCAAGATCCTACCCTCTTCGCCCCATTACCCCATTTTTCCCTCCTGCCACTGTCTGAGCCAAGCTTTAGAAAATGAGACCAGTCACTTGGTTGTCAGTGTCTACACACTGGCCGGCCACTTTATAATTGCAGTTGGTGTTCCCTTCAGCCTTCTCTGGCGTTAGGAATTCCAGACCAACCCTGTCTTTCAGTATTATAACTGCTGAATACCACTGCCTCTTGTCTAACAGAAAGCAAGGCCCCCTTACACAATCACAGGTACAATCAAGTTACTGAAACATTGGTTCTTATTTTATTTTCCTTCTCTGCAGGATTTTTTTCCCCTCATTCTTCTTTTTAAAAAAATTGGAAGTATAAGAGTAGAATTAAAGGATTAAGAAAATGTAAAAACTGGAACAAGCAATGAGGGATAAATGCAAAAGAAATCCTGGGAACAAATAAATACTTAGCAAGGTGAGGACCAGTGTCAGAAGATACCTATTAATTAGTTTAAGTTGGTTAATTAAAGTGATCAGTAATTGTTACAAACACATACATAAATACATACATACACATGTGCATGTGTGTACACACATTATGTTCTGGGATCCTTATTGGTTAGACTCCTTATTCTAGATTGAGTCTCTAGAAATTAAGGCAGGAACAAAGAATTCATGAACATGCATAAATACTAAACTGTAAAATGATTTTATGCTTAAGATTAAAGTTCTCTAGCTATTACAGCAGTAAGCAACCTGAAAAATTCACCTTGCTGATGAGTTGAACACTAAGTAGCCACTTTACATGCCTTACTATGCACATCCGCAAATACAGTTATGAGGTGTAGAGTTGACAAAAGGCAAGTACATAATTTTTTCCTTTGAGTACACATTGACTTATAAATTAGCGAAACCTTCTTTCATCTCCCCTAATGTCATGTATTCTCCTTTTTCCAAAGAGTACTTTAGAGATTTGGAAAAAAATTAATTTCTCTAGCCTCATTCTCTTCATCTGTAAAGTGGGCTTGTTAATAAACCCTGCCTCATAGAGTTGTTTTCAAGATAATTAAAATGATTATAAAAATTCTTAGCATGGTGTCTGGCACATAATAACCATATTAGTGCTATTACTTATTGAATGCTTATATGCTGGGTCCTGTTGAAGATGAGACACAAAGAAAATAAAGTGTGATCAAGAAGCCTTCAAGATGCTCATCATCTTTTACATTCCTGGAAATTCCTAAGTAAAAATGCCAGATATCCATCCCTTGAAGCAGACCCCGATCAGCCAAAGCACTCAGACATCCATATTCACACTGTGATCATTTTATGTCTTTTTCCCTGACCTCCATTCTTATGTCTGTTCCTTGGAAGGCAAATTTCCCCTCTCCTGCCTTCAACAAGAAGTTATGAAAGACTGTGTCTCAGCCAAATAGGGGAATTTTTCTTCCTCTGCCAGCAGGCACTTGGCACATAGTGAGTCTTGCACACAGTGGGTACTCTGAATGTACCCACTGCTTTTACACCAGCTCCTTTTTGTAGCTGAGGGATGATATATAGCAAAGGTAGTCAATACCCTCACTGTGTGCCACTGAGTTTGAAAGTCCAACTTGGATATCTATGCTACACCAACTCAAAAAATCCTGTTTCTTGACTCTCCTCTATTTGCTCTTTATTCTAATTTGAGCAAAAGAGAGAGAAACTAGATAAGACAGAGGGATTGTGAGGATTAGGTACTAGAATTGCATAATGATTTTTAATCTCCATCTTCTCCTGGTCTGCAAATATTGGTATTATCCAGGGTGGGCCTGCAATGGGAAAATAAGGCATAATAGTGGGATTCTATGGGAAGTACACATGTAAACCTTTAATCCACAAAGTTAGACCTGTAAAAGAAGAGAAAAATACCTTGGTTCAGGCCACCTTCTTCTCCTACCTTGATTACTACAACTTTTCTTAATGGTCTCCCTGCTGCCAGTCTTTGCTGAATCCTTCTCCATGTTGCTGTCAGATGGAAGTCATCTCTCCCCTCTCAAAGATCTATAACCATAACTCTCTTTTATGATAGTTATTGCTTTCTATCTTGTAATTACAACAAAGTAGTGTTAGTGAAATGACAGACATATGGATAAATGTACCAAAGTAAAGAACCCAGAAGGAGACCCAACACATATGTATGGTCATTGGTTTTGGTACAAAGACAATTCAATGGAGAAATGGGAGCTTTCTCAACTAATGGTGCTGAAAGACGTGGATGGCCATTGTATTAGTTTCCTGTCACTGCTGTAGCAAATTATCTCAGTGTCAAAACACAACATAAACTTATTTCCTCCCAGTTCTGGAGACCAGAGTCCAAAATCAAGATGTTGGCAGAGCCATATTCTCTCTGAAAGTTCTTGGGGAGAATCTATTTCTTGACTTCTCAGCTTCTGGTGGCTCCAGACATTCACTGGCTTGTAGGCACATCACACTGATTATTCATTGCTTTGCTTGGTTTTGAGAAATGGAGGTATTCATATTTTTTATTTTCAGTGATCCTGTTCCCTCCCTCAGCAGTAAGGGATCTCTGAAGATCTAGACACAATTCCTTTTTCTTTTTCTCCCCCATGGATGCAAAGTTTGTTGGTTTGTTTTTCTATTTCCTTCTCCCCAGCTGCATTGGGTCTTCCCCCGTGCCCTGAAGGCAACAGGGTTTGCTGCCCTTTCTTTTCCTCATCAGCTTACAGCATTTGTTTTGCAGTGGAAATAGGGTAGGAGCACAAGGGCTGGGCTTTGTTACTTTCCTTCAGTGGCTACTATACATCTCCTCCAGACCTCCACCAGCAAGAGGCCTTCTCTGGTCTCCTGCCCTGCTCCCAATCTCTTGTGAACTGTGAAGTCTGTAAGGAAGTCTCCTAATGGGTGAAAATTTCTCATGTATATTGATCTCAAAGGTTCTGTACTCCCACACTAATCCATACTCAGCATTTAGCAATTTCTTAATGATTTTAGCCGACTTAGCTTTCCTGGCACCCAGCATCTGTCCCAGGTAAGCAAGAGCTCATGTTCCATGTCTGCTTGAAGGCGCCTGTCTTTCTTTAGATTTCAGGCTAGTTGGTTCAGTAACCAATTTTCTATGAAGTTTTTGCTTGACTTTGACTTCCTTGATCATTGTGGGGAGGGCGGGCAGGTGATGGTGGTAACGATTTCTTTCTCGAAAGGTAGATTTAGGTAATAACCATTGTGTGAGGTAGGGGAGTGAGACAGTTTGGGGAGGTAATGTGAAACAGAAGATGCATGTACTTTGGCCCTTTTGGTTACTGGGTGATGGTAGGGTGGTAAGTTGAAGATATATGGTGGAACTTATGCCTAGCCCAGGGCAATTCCAGAATGAAAACAGGATTTTTCCTGCCTCAGAGCAGAGCCATGAAAGAGTAAGACTCACTAATTTGAATATTCACCCCTTCGTCCTATGTTCAGCCTGCCAAGAGAGGTGTTCCTTAAGTAGGCAAGTGGAAAGAAGATGAGATTATTTGGCTTTCTCTCACTATTCAGCAAGAAGAGAGATGTGCCCTCATGAGTAGATCTTGTTGCCCATTTCCAGTATAAGCCAGACTCTTATGATTAATGAGAGAGGGCATTCACTTGTGCTGTCAAAAGATGGATCATTGTAAAAAAGCCCAACCCTGTTTGCTCCATTTCCTCCCTAAAAGCAGTCAGTCTTGACAGAAGCTATGCAAGTCATCCTGTCTCCCATTAACAATGACATCAAGTGTTTGTTTTAAAGAGTTCACAACCCCAAAGCAAAATTTTCACATACAAAAACAGCATCAACCAAACCTTTTGGGAAAGCTTTCCCTCAGTTCCCAGCCTTTGCTTCTGCTCATAAAATCAAATTAATCCCTTTATGGTAGGTGGGACTCTCCCATCAATGGCATTGATATGGTCTTAAGGGAAGAAGCCTGCAAGTGACCACCTCTCCACATATCTGATGCATTATAACTGCAGATAAGCTGATGAGTGGAAAGTATGGATGTCAGGAAGGAAATAGAAGAGATGATTCCATGGAAGCACAGTGGATTGGCTGAGGAATCCTAGCCTGAAGAGATGCTGAAAAGAAGCTTGGATTACCACAGTAGTATGTGGTAACAAATAGTTGTAAGAGAGGATACTTAAGAGCACATCCTGTGCACCAGACACCAGTAACAATTATCAATAATATCAAATGATAGTATGAACAGAAATGACTCATTCTTGACTTTAGCTTAAAGGAACTTTACAGGTTAATGGGCAGAAGAGCATCATTGGAGCCCCTTCTTGAACAAGAACAGAGTTTCTGTTCCAAGAGATACAGAGAAAAACCAGTTTTCCCTTCTTATTCTATTTGGGATGCTATAACAAAATATCACAAACTGGATATCTTATAAACAACAGAAGTTTATTTCTCATAGTTGTGGAGGCTGAGAATTCCAAGGCAAGACAGATTTAGTGTCTGGTGAGAGTAGGTTTTATAGCACCTTCTTGCTATTTCCTCACATGATGGAAGGGGTATATAGGGTTTCTCTCAGGTCTCTTTTAAAAGGACATTGATCCCCTTCATGACAGCTCTCCCCTATTACCTAATCACCTCCCAGAGGTAATACCATCTCCTTGGGGGCTAGAATTTCAGTATATGGACTTTGGGACATATACTGAAAGAGAGACAAGCATTTTAGACCATAGCACCCCTGTCAGGAAGTCCCATCCAGAAGTCCTAACAAGACACACTATAGAGATTGTAAGGTAATTCATTCTTCTACTTTCTCCATGTTCAGTGGATTATTAAATTGAAAAAAGGTGAAGTTAAGACCTCAAATTGTTTCTGCCTAAGTTTCTAAAACAGATGGCTATCTAACTTGTCCCTAGAATTTATTGAAGAGGAAGATTTCTATTAATACCTGTTTGATTATCTTTTGCTACATTAACAAGATACCCCAAAACTTAGTAACTTTAATTAACAATCATTTTATTTGTTCATATTTCCATGGGTCAGGAATTTGGCCACTGCTCAGCTGGACAGTTTTAAATAGTGTTAGCTGGCGTCTCTCATGAGGTTGTAATCACTGGGGTTGGAATACCAGATGGCTTCTCTCAAAAGTCCAGCACCTTTCCAGTGTTAGCTGGGAGGCTAGGACCTCTCTTACCTCTCCACATAGCCAACTTAGCCTTCTTTACTTGGCAACCAGATTTCAAGAATGAGTATTCCAAGTGGTAAAGCAGAAGCTATTCTCTCTCTCTCTCTCTCTCTCTCTCTCTCTCTCTCCCCCCCCCTCTCTCTCTCTCTCTC
This sequence comes from Avahi laniger, assembly GCA_963575035.1. NCBI lineage: Eukaryota > Metazoa > Chordata > Mammalia > Primates > Indriidae > Avahi > Avahi laniger. Next base: position 40,824 of record CAUYSK010072856.1, read on the forward strand.
TCCCCCCCCCTCTCTCTCTCTCTCTCTCCCCCCCCCCTCTCTCCCTCCCTCCTTCTCTCCCCTACCCTCATTGCTTGCTGTGGGGGAAGCCACATCATGAGCAGTCTTATGGAGAGGCCCATGCTAGCAGCCTTCTTGGAAATGGATCCTTCAGCTCCTTCTGAGACTGCAGCCCTGTCTGACAACTTGACTATATCCTCATGGGAGACTGAGCCAAAATTACCCAGATTCCTGACCCCAGGAATTGTGAAATAACAAATGTTTATTGTTTAAATTACTAAGTTATGAGATAATTTATATTGCTATAAATTGCTAATACAATTATCTATTAATCTTTATATAATTTAATACATAAAGTGAACATACCACTAACACAAGAGCTAGAATATTGACAATAGCCTACTTCTGTCCCTGTGGCTTTCTCCATCCCTTTCCCCTTACTTCCCCAAGCCAAGATTATCTTTATCCTGAATCTTGTATTTATCATTCCCATCACTTTTCAAAAATACAGTTAATAATGTATTACAAAATATATATCATTTAACACTGGGGTCCCCAACGCTTGGGCCGGTCCATAGTCTGCTAGGAAACAGGCCGCGCATCACCTCCTGAGCTCTGCACCACACGCCCCCTCACCCACAACACCCCGTTCTCCCATCCCCAATCTGTGGAAAAATTGTCTTCCATGAAACCGGCCCCTGGTGCCAAAAAGATTACGGACCGCTATTTGTTATTGTTAACTTAAAAAGGAGGTTCCTTGCTAGATGTAATTTTCTGTGGCCTTTTTTATTTACTCAACATTATTTTGCTGAGATTCACCCACATCAATGTGTATAGTGGCAGTTCTTTTGTTTTGACTGCTGTATAACAACCATTGTGTGAATATAGCACACTACCACGCTTCATTCATTCTCCTGTCAGTGGACATTTGGATTGCTCCCAGGTTTTTTCTATTACAAGGATGCTGCCATGAACAGGTTTACAAACGCCTCCAGGTGCACATGGCAAGAGTTTATATCTAGCGTTGGGATTGCTGGGTTGTAGGGTATGTGAATATTCAACTTTGATAACGTCAAATAGCTTTCCAAAATGGCTATGCCAATTTACACTTCTACCAGCCATTTATGAGAGATCCTATTGATCAGACCCTATCAGCACTTGATATTGTCAGACTTCTTAAAATTTACAACAAATGGGTACAAAATGAGATCTCAGCACGGTATAGACCTGCATTTCCCTTACCGCTAGGAAGATTGCTGAATGCACTTTCCAGCTTGCATATTAGCCCTCAAAGGAGGGGAAGATATATATAACAATAATTCTCCATTATAATTTTTCTCTTTGGTTTAATTTTTAAGTCTTCCCTTCTCAGACCCTTACTCATATTCACAATAGTCCTTTCTTGCCATTCCCTTCTAATGTTCTAAATGTTTGACCTTAGCACAACTGTAGTTAGGGAGGAAATGGACCAAGACATATTCTCCTTTTTTCCAGTTTCTCTCCCTACAGGGCAACAGTGTAGAATTGACTGGCAGTGCTGCTACTTAATTTCACACTAGGATTAGCTCAGTGCAGGAAGAAGTTGGTCCTTTTCTTTTATAAAGACTCTTTCCAGGGGACTGTTTTCTTTTAGAAACTTGGAATTAAAAAAATAATCTGCTGAGAAGGCTTTTATTTGAACATAGGCAGTATAGTAATGGTCAGCCATCTGGGTTATACAGCTCTGTCTTGAATAACTGTGATCATGGGCTACTCATTTAACCCCTGAGTTTAAAATTACTCATCTATAAAGCAAAAGTAGATCATCTCTTGGGTCCACTTAAGTGCCAAAATGTTTTTATTACATGAATAAAATTAACTAGTGGACTGTAGACTGGCTTGGTCCTTATGGTCATGTTATTCTCTCTACTCACTCTCTATCCCCCCTCCACACACACACAACCTGATTGATCATGGCATTAGCATAGATTGAAACTTGAGGCCCATACAGAAGATTTCAGATAGGGCTCTGTCATGCTTCTTTAATCGTTTTGTTTGCCACTGCATCCCTAGCAGTCAATACCGTGTCTGCTAAAGAATAGACACCACATAAATATTTGTTGGTCAGCTGAATGAATAATTAATTAATGAGCTAGGTCTTTATTCTCCATTCCCATCTCCGCTCCACATCACACTCACATTCAGAAGTTGAGTTGTATTTTATTTATGATGAAAAGATCAGGAAGCACAGAGTAGAGAATGTCTCCATCACTGCAAGTTCAGCTATCTCTCCATTGCTGTTTAAATGTTTCTCATGAGGACCAAAGTCACCACACCCAGCTGAATCAAAATTTCTGGGTTTGAGGACCAGGTATCAGTATTTTTCAAATACCACCCCACCCCCCAGGAGATTCTAATATGCAGCCAGGTTGAGAAGCACTATTCTAGAAAAATTATAATCTAGTCTGCTTGTTAGTGCATTCTCTTTCTCTCCCCCTCTTCTCTCTCTCTCATCTCCTTCTTTTATTTCCTTATTTTTGCTTATTTTAAAAGAAATATTGGTCAGACTCCATTTCCTAGGGTTTTAGAGAAATTCTGATAGTATTCTATGTACAGAAAAACCATCCTTTTGTTGCATAGAATCCATACGTAGATATTATCAGGTAAAAGAGAGTCAAGATATGCAGCATTTATTATATGTTTATAGACTGATAACTTTAAATTATAGAGTTGTCATGGCATCTTATCAGTAACTGTTTCCCTATAGCAATAAATATAACCTCCTAAATTACATGAAAATATTTCCTATGTCTTAAAAATACAGTTTTCCTCTAAAATTGGAAAATGTGTCATTCAGTGATGGATGTTTCTATGGGTGAACAAATTGGTCTGGCCAGTTAATTCTAAGAAATCATTTTTCACTGATTTAGTGAAAAAACTCAATCAAGCCATTCTGTTTATAAGTTCAATGACCTATTCAGTTAAGTCCAGTTGAAGCCCCACGTAGACTCACCCTAATTCCTTTCTAGAAATAGCTATTAAAAGTCCTCCAATTTGAAGTTACCATATTTAAAGCCTATTATGACATAATCCATAGGTAAATGGATCTGTTAAAACTATTTCTTTCCAAATAAAGCAATGTGTTAGACAAATAGAAAAAGAAAGAGCGAGAAAGAGAGAGAGAGAGAGAAATTTCTTTATTAACCTTGGCAATATAGAAGCAGTGATAACAACTTGCTAAGCTGCAAAAAATTTGCAAAAGACCGTCTGAGAAAATCAGTTGATTAGGAAAAATAGTATAAGATCATTGCCCAGAAGCTGACACTCATACAAAAGAGATGTCATTGTCAACTACTACAGAGCCGTTTCTCAGAGTTGGTCTGGTTTAAATCAACCAGAAGAGCTTACTCTCATGTTTTCTGTCCTATGAAATCATGCCATAAATAAACATCTGTAATAAATATGTTTGAACATTATAGGGCTGGTACGACTATGTTGGGGTAATAGATTTGAAGTACATGACAAAACAGAAGGAATATGCTGATGTCAAAGGGAGAAACAGTTGCTTTATTTTTCTAAAAATAAAGAAACTGAGTCCCCAAAGCCTAAACAAAGAATAACTCTATAAAACATGCTCTTCCCTTGGATAGGGACAGAGCTCAGTGATTAAGGGATTAGACATGGGAGGCAGACGCCCTGTGTTTGAATCCCAGCATTGCTACTAACCAATAGTGCAATGTTGGGCAAATTACATAACTTTTCAGAACTGTAGTTTTCTTATTTGTAAAATGGGAAGAACAATAATACCTATATAAATGGGTAATTTTGAAGATTAGCAGGAATTGATAAATATAAAGTACTTCGATCAGTGCCTGGGACATAGTAAGCTTATAACACTAACCCTCATTATTATCCACTATTCAAGGGAAGGTTCTCCTAACTTCAAATCAATTTTTAAAAAATAGCTATAAAGTGCTTTTGCTTCTTATATCTTTAAGATACAGCTGTTTTTAATTCTGGAACAAATCATACAATTTACCCACATAGCATAAGCATATATATGGTATATACATATAAAAAACAGGTGAAATGCTATGTTGCTTGTGAATATTATGGTGACGTTGTTTTAAGGATGTTCCTAATTACATGGCTTAGAACTTCACTATTGAATATATCTTTTGAATTAAACTTCTCTTACAATGGGCTCTTTGTGTCATTTTTTTAAATGGATTTTTTTTTCTTTTTTCTTTTTATTATAGAAGTTTTCAAACTTCACATAAAAGTAGAAAAACTAGGATAATGAGCTCCTATGTCCAATCTTGGTAATTATCAACGTTTTATACTCCCCTTCCCAACAATGCTGGAATATTTTGAAGCAAATCTCAGATATCATAATATTTTGCCTGTAAATATTTCAGAATTCATAAGAAATAAAGACTTCTTTTTAAAAAAAGTAAGCACAATACAACTATACCTAAAAAAATTATCAAAATTCTTAATATTCAAATTGCTCAAAAATGTCTTGCTATAGTTGATTTAATTATATCAAGATCCAAACAAGGGTCAAAGTTGTAACCATTTGGTTTTATATTTTGGAAGCTGTTTCAGCTTTATACTTATTCAACAGGGAAATGAACGACTAAAGCTGCAACTCTAAATTGAAATCATCATAATAATAGAGAAAGCTAGATTGAGAAATGAGAGTCTCACAGCAGGTTTGAATTTTATTTGTAACACTGACCTGGGGTTCTATTACATGACATTAGATTCTTTTGCTACTGCAGAAATACGAAAAATAATCCTTCTAAAATACTTGTGGTGTAGGAAGCACAGGGAGTTCAAAAATAGCCTGTCTGTGGGCATGGCAAGACCCTGAAGCTGCATGAATCTAGTCAACATCTCAGTCTTTGAAAGTACTCTGGGTGTAGAGCCTGCTTCTCAACTATCCCATACTCTCTTCTCTTCCTTAAAAATATTCCCAAAGGACTTGTTTGTGACATTTGTACCTTGATTCTCATATTTTACAATCATGCTTCAGGCTTTCTTTTTCCATAAGGGAATATTTGCATGCCTCTTAAGGCTTGAATCTAATGCTTTTATTGGACTTCATTGTTTTGTTGTTGTGGTGGTGGTGGTTGTTTTTTGAGACAGGGTTCACTCGGTCACCCAAGTGGCCTCATCACAGCTCATTGCAACCTTGAACTCCTGGGCTCAAGCAATTCTCCTGCCTCAGCCCTCTGAGTAGCTAAAAGACTACAGGTGCGTGGCACCATACCTGGCTAATTTTTCTGTTTTTTGTAGAGACAGGGTCTTGCTCTTGCTCAGGCTGGTCTCAGACTCTGAGCTCAAGTGATTGGCCTGCCTTGATCTCTCAGAGTGCTAAGATTACAGGAGTGAGCCACTGTGACCGGCCCTGGACTTCATTGTTTTTAATGTTAATTTAATATGACTGCCCCTGCAGCCCCTAAGTGTTTTTACAAGGAGACATTTTATAATTACTTTATAAGTTACTAATAATTATCAGAATATATGAGGTTTCCCTTTCAATATAGGTAAGAAATAAGTAGCAATGGTAGTATTTATATAGATAAAATGTTAATATGTTTGTATGAGGGGCATTGGAAAAATAAATGAACCCACATCCTTCTGTGGTTTTCTACAATGTACTCTCTTGTAGCTATGAAAGCTAATGAGAAAATCATCTTTATTGATTAGGACCTCAAAATAGAGTCTTTTATCTTGGCTACTTCTTTTCCTCAGGTTCCATTTATTATAGTAAAATTACCGCTGCTATTTTCTTTGTAATGCCTGCTGGAGTCCAGTTTGTTAAAACCATATAGAGTAATAGTTAAGATCCTAGGCTGTGGAATCAGATGGCCTGGATTCAAATCCTAACTTCATGACTTCTTAGCTTTGTCTTTGGGAAACTCATTTAGCTTTCATGTGCCTTGGTTTCTTCATCTGTGAAATGAATGTAAAATACCTGCATACTACTTTGTTATATATTTGATTATAGTTTGGCAAATATTGACTCCTATCCACCTTGGAGTGTTTTTTCCTCCCTATTAATGTTAGTCTAGGTCCTGAAATAGTCTTGGAACTGACACTGTGCCATTTCCAAGCCTGCCATTATGTGTTTCCATTTGCTCTCTTACACTCCTACCATCACCACGAGAAGAACGTGGCCCAGGTAGCTGCTTGCCCAGAATAATGAGAGAGTGGAGCAGACCTGAACCCAACACATACATGCCCTGGAGCCAAGTCTATCCTGCCCATAGCCTACCCTGCAGCAGAGGTATGCAGCAGAACTCAGTCTGCATCACCCAAACCATAGTTGGCCTGAAGACTGATGAAAAAGATAAGAAGTTACTATAAATTACTGAGTTTTGGGGTGGTTTCTTACAAAGCATTATTGTAGCAAAAGCTAACTAAATACATAAAATCATTGTGAGGAACAAATGAGATAATTTATGTAAATCATTTAGCATAGTGCTAGGCATATATTCAGTACTCTACTCGATTATTGTTGTTATTACATTATTGCCATTATTGTTATAATTATTTTATTTATTAAATCCAAGTTATAGACTGTGATTAATTAATAACACTGTTAGGCCATCTACAGTGAACAGTGCTCCAAATTGGCTTCCACACAGCTCTTGATATTGACAGTAGGCAGTGCTTGATCTGGCAGATGTAGCTTGTGGCTCATGTAGTTTCATCCTTTTCATCCTTCACCCTATTCAGTATCTAGTTTGTGCAGCGTGAAAACTTGTTTCACAAGCATGCATCCAAATATTTAGTTTTATATTTATGCCAGTGGCCATTACAATTCATTTCTGCTACCTCTGTTCCCCAAATGGAAGACTCATATCTAGCAATACAGGCTAAGTAGGATGAGAGAGAGAGGAGGAAGTCCTTTGGGATATAAATCAAGAAATTATATGAGGTAGTAGGTGAGTAGAGACAGATGAGAAGTAATGAAAAGTCACCACTGGCTGGGCGGAGTGGCTCATGCCAGTAATCCTAGCACTCTGGGAGCCTGATGCAGGAGGATTGCTTCAGGACAAGAGTTCGAGACCAGTCTGAGCAAAAGTGAGACCCCTCATCTCTACAAAAATTAGAAAAATTAGCTGGGCATGGTGGTGTGCCCCTGTGTAGTCCCAGCTACTCTGGAGGCTGAAGCAGGAGGATCCCTTGAGTCCAGGAGTTTGAGGTTGCAATGAGCTATGACAATGCCACTGCACTCTAGCCTGGGCAACAGAGACTCTGTCTCAAAAAGAAAAGTCACCACTAACATTTTCCTTAAGTTTGAACTTAGTTTGCTATATAAATTTTAGTTTCCATTACAGTTAATATGTGAGGTTACACTGTTTCATTCAATATGCTGAGGAGGAAATGGGTTTATTGAGAAGACTGTCACTAAAAATATGAACTCCACATCATCATGTACATAATATCAAGTCAACAAATATTTATTGGGCACCTGCTTTAGATCTTATACTGAGATATGATAACACATATAATACATACTGTATTTTATTGATTTTAAGACACGTTTGTTCACATTTAACATCTCTGAACTCAAGCTGCAGCTTACAGTTGATGACATGTAGTAATATAATTGTCATAACTTTCATTGTGATTATTGATATCTCAGTGGCTTCCCATAACACCTATGTTTTACTCACATTATGTGAGGGCCATGGGTTGGTCGTGGCTTCACTGGCCTTTGCTGTGGTCGGTTTGGCTGGTTTTGTCTTAGCTCTGCACAGTTACATGTGGTATTCTATTAATAGAGCCCAGGTGGAAGGACTGGCCACTATCTGGGACTATCCTAGGATGGAGTAAAAGCTGATTCGAATTTAGCAAACACGTTTAAAGCTGCTTGGATCTGGTCTTTGTCACATCCACTCACATTTAAGTGGCCAAAGCAAGTCTCATGGCCAAGCCTGGCAATGGACTGAAGTTGTATACTCCACCCACTGTGAGGCTGGGAAAGGGAGTGGTAGGAACAGAATTTGGGAACAGTAACACAGTCTACTATGGCAGCATTTCTCCTTTTCCAGACAATGGCAGGTCTCACACCTTAGAGTAATGTAATACAATAATCTATCTTATGGTTTAAGGTAATCTGTTCTTTAGGCATAATATTTTTATGAGCTGCTGTTTTTTTTCTAGTTGAGATTTATTTATTTGTTTGTTTGTTTGTTTGTTTATTAGAGGGGCCTCATTCTGTTACCCAGGCTGGAGTGCAGTGGCCCAATCATAGCTCAGTGCAGCCTCCAACTCCCAGGCTCAAGTGATCCTCCTGCCTCAGCCTCCTGAGTAGCTGGAACTACAGGCACACACCACCAGGCCAGCCTTCTAGTTGAGCTTTAAAAACCAAAAGCAGAGATTCATTTAATGTTTCCTTGGTTTTTTTCCTCATTAAATCAGAATACTTGATAATAGAAGTAAAAGAAATTTATTGACATTCTTTTGTTCATTCTGAGTTAAGTCATTGTTGTTACTTAATTTTCTGGGTAAAAGAGGCTGAATCATGAGAAAGTGACCCAGCGACTAGGTTCTTGGCATCATTTATTATTATTAATTTATTTATTAACACAACAGATGTTGCCCACTATGTGCAGGCACTTTCTTGGCACTGGAAATTCGACAGGAAATAAGGCAGCCAAGGTTCTTGATCTTGTGGAGATTATATTCCAGCGGAGAGTGACAGACAGTAGTAGACAGATAAATGGGAAAATTTCAGGTGCTGGTGATAGCCATGAAGAATAGAGCTCATGATTATGAAATAGAAAACAACTGAGAGGAGGGCACTTTAGATGGAATAGTAAATCCCATAGCAAGGAGTCAGCCATGAAAAGATCTAGGGGGAAAATATTGTAAACAGTTAAGCAAATGCAAAAACCTCAGGGTAGTAGAGGAGAAGAAAGAAAGGCTGTTGTAATGAAGAGAAAAAAGATACAGTGACTTACATATGAGACAGAGGCCTCGTGTCCTGGTTACGTTCGAGATCAGCCAGACAGTCCTGGCTTGATGGTGCTTGGGATCTAGGCCCTTCCTATCTTACCATGCTGCTTTCATCTTGTGGCTCAAGATGGCTATTCCAGCTTCCACCCTTTTACCATCATACTGGTAATCCAGTCATCAGGAATGAGGAGAAGGGAAGCAGAAGGCACGGCCCTTCCATTTAAAACCCAACTTAGAAGCTGCACATGTCCTATAGGCCAGAACTTTGACATATGACCATATGTGGCTGTGAGGGAGGCTAGGAAATGTAGTCATTAGCTGGGATTCATGTGACTGGATAAACTTTGCTGGCTCTATTTCTAAATAAAAAGAGATAAACAGTTGTTAAGGGACAACAAATAGTCTTTTCCACAAAGTGAGTAGTAACCAAAGTTACTCTTTGTTTACTATATGGGGAGAATGCTGAGTATGTAGGGCCTTGCAAACCACAGTAAGGAGAAGCTTAAGATCAACATTTATTATCTCATATTTTCTCTGGATCAGGAATTTGGAAGCTATATAGCTGGGTGATTCTCAGGGTCCATCAGGAAACTGAAGTCAAGACGTTGGCTACAGTCATCTGAAAGCTTGACTGGAGCTGGAGTATCTACTTCTAAGATGGCTTATTCACATATCTATTGGTGGAAGGCTCAGTTCATGGCTGGCTATAGGCAGGGGGCTTCAGGTCCTTGCCATATAAAGATCATAAGGTTGCTTGAGTGTCATGATGCCATGGCGGCTGGCTTCCCCTGAGTAAGTGATCCAAGTAAAGAGAACAAGAAGGAAGCCACAGTGCCTTTTGTGCCCTAATCACGGATATCACACATCATCACTTTTATCACATTTTATTTCTTAGAAGCGAGTCACTAAGTACAGCCCACGGTCAAGGGGAGGGGAATCGGTGAGAGGAGCAGCAAAGAACTTGTGGACTTACTTTAAAAACATCAAAGTATAATAGGAAGTCACTGGAACATTTTAAGCCAGGGGCATGGTCTATTTCACATTTTAAAGAATTGTTTTGCCTGCTTTGTGGAAAATGGATTGCACAGGGGCAAGAGTGGAATCAGGGAGCCCAGGTAAGGCTATTACTTAGTTTTGACAATTGATAAATATATCCAAGATTAGAGTGGGTGAAGTGGAATAAGAGAAGTGATAAAATTCAGATTGTGTTTCAGAGGTAGAAGGGAAAGGACATGGTAAGGTTTTACTGAGTCTGATGTCATTGGGTGTCACTTCCTTTTCACATCCTCAACTGCAGTGCTTTCTGAAACTGGCTGTTTATCAGAATCCCTGGGGAGCTCTAAAAATATGGATTACTGGTTTTCACTTCCAGATAGCCTGATTCAGTAGGTCTAGGTTGGGAAGATGATCAATCAAAGCTGGAAACCACTGCCCCGTTCATTCAATGAGCTAATTAGAAGTGTAATTGTTATTGTTGTTGTCACAAAGTAAGATCATTATTATGCAATGGGATCTACTATCTGAAATTTTTATTTCTTCACACACACACAACACCGTGTTCAATCAGATACCAATTCCTACGGAGTGTGTCTATATAATAACTCTCAGAGAAAGAATTCCTCCCAACCACTACTGCACTGGTCTATGCAACCATTTATTACCTCTTGGACTATTGCAAACTCCTCTTTTGTAATTTCTTACCTCTGGTCTCTCCTTTTGCCTTTTGCCTATTGTCAGTGCGGTCTTCCTATCCCACATTCATGATTTTATCACTCCTTTATTTAAAAAGACTCAATATCTTCAAGGACCCCCAGAAAAAAGAAGATCCATGCTCTTTTAGCATGGTGTTTGAGGCCATTGACAGTCTAGTCCTATCCTACCTGTGGAGTGACCTCATAGCCCCCTTTAACACATTCATCCTAGCACACTGAATTATTCACCCTTCTCTTAACTCTGTACTTTCATGTCTTGACACTTTTATTCATATTATTCTTTCTGCCTAGAATGCTTCTCCTCCTCCCTCCCTCACCTGAAAATATCCTACACATCATCCTTCAAGGCCCAACTCCAGTGGTCACTGCCTCTATCCCTCACTCAGAATTAGTCATATGCTTTTCTTAATTCCTATCTCACTTTTAAAACATCTTTATGTTTATGTTCACAGTACGTAGTAGTTTTGTGTTTGTACTTAGTGGACTCCAAATAAAATGTCTGTGTAAATGGACAGAATTTATTTCTTCCACTTTACCCATTTTTATGTAATGGAGAAAACAAAAGGCAAATTCACAATAGAAGGTTGATTAATGAAGTGTACATGCCACTGAACATATACCCCAGGATCTGTACACATTTAGCACAGTCCATACCCACTGCACTTTACAACCACACATTGTAGCGTTGATAATTCTGAGGCATTACAAAATCTTCACAATCCAAATATTTCATTAAGAAGTTCAGTGGCAAGATCTCAAATACAAAGGTTTCTGAGTCATTTTTATTTATTTATTTAGTGACAGGGTCTGGCTCTGTCACTAGGCTGGAGTGCAGTGCCTCAGTCATAGCTCATGGTATGCCCAAACTTCTGGGCTCAAGCAGTCCTCCTGCCTCAGCCTCCTGAATAGCTGGGACTGCAAGCATAGTGGGTCATTTTAAAGGCTTAATCACAGCTAGTTAAAAATTTAAGTTAAGGACATCCATTTCCTAAACATTCTAATTAATTGATGTTTAGCATATGAGTTACCAAATTGCCTTTTAAAGTTTACATTTAGAGATCATAAGTCTATCTATTAGGATGAATTTCTGGGTCAGTCAGGTTCTGGTCTGCAATATTTAATGTTGGCAAAACTTAACCTTTGCTTGATCTTTCAAAAATTGTTTTACGAGCCTACATTTACTTTACTAATGCAATGATTCGATACAAAGTGGTTACAGTGGGTAGTCTGGGAAAACATTGCAGCACTCCTTTGGGTCTTTACCTTTGGGGGAATTCCTCATTAAGTGTGGTGTTGGGATATAGGACCCTGTCTCTGGAAACTAGAGACTTTGAATCTTGCTCTCCCTGCATCCAGTCATATGGAGCAGGGGCCCTGGCAACTGGTAGTGGACCTTCCTACCCACATCTGTGCATCCCAGAAATGAAAGAGCATTTGGGGCAGCTTGTGGGGGCAGCATGGTGTTTAGTGGAGAAGCAGAGATGGCCACACCTCGGATACTCTTCCTGTGAACTGGCCTTCTGAGCCCTTGGGATCCTACCCGTTTCCCCAAGCCTTCTTTCCCAGCCTTCTGGGATCTATGAGCTCTGCCCCTCCTTCTTCCAATGTTATTTTTCTTTAGACAGACTTTATTACTGTTGCTTGCAAGCAAGAACCATGACTGATACCCTAAGTACTGTAAGAAGGCAGACAGAGTTCTAGACTGCAGAGTCAGGTTGCTGGGCCACTAGGTGTGTATCCTTTGGGAAATGTTTAATCTCTTTAACCCTCCATTTCCTTACCTGTAAAATGGAACCAAAACCAATAATCGTGTCATAGGGTTTTTGTGAGGATTGAATAAAATGATTCCTATAAAGTATTTAGCACAGTCTTTGGTACATAAAGAAGCATTTGATAAATAGTAGCTTTTGTGATTACTAAAATTCTATGTAATTGTCCGTGTGTTTAGGCCACAAAACTCTACTGCTCACCACATGAAAAGAGCACCCTAGGGCATACTCTGTGTTCAGTGTTCACTTCATTTTTTCCCAGGCTGGGGTTTTGTTTTCTTTTGTTTTGTAGTTTAGGATTTCAGCACCTTCCCACACTGTATATCCTGACACTGTTTTCTGGGGCACAGCTTCAGGTCACTGTACCTGTATTCTCTCTCTTCATTCTGTTCTACCAGTGCTCCCCTGCCCCTAGGCCACCAAAAGGAGATCAGCTGCAAGTAGAAAGGGCAAAACTGATTGAAGCAAGAGTCCTTCTTCAGTATCTGGTATACAGATTCAACAGTTGTAATGAAATTAAAAAAACAGAAACAAATGTACAACCTATATCCCAAGACTTATGAAATCCTTAATTTATCTATTTAGCTTTTGATGGATTTTTTTCTTCCACTGAAATGTATAATGTCCTCTCATAGTTAAACTGAAGAATCTTTTCCACTCAACTTCCTCCCTCTGGGATGTAATAAAGAGACAGCTTATGGCCCAATAGCACATTGGAGACAAATTTTCTGTGATAGAAAAATGTTTTTTACTACACATAATGTTTCTCAAAGGAGGTAGGTCAAAACATAGATATCAATCCTCTGTAACCATTTACTGAATACTGTTTTTGGTTTGAGAATATTACAATGTAGTATGTTACTTTTGAAAGGTTGAGTATTTTGTTATGGCTCTTTTAATTTTCATAACAGCCATATGTAAATTACAATAAAGGAGAAATTAAAATAACGTACCGTCTCTCAAGCTCTATTTTCCAAAAAAAAAAAAAAAAGGTGATAAAAGGGCTGAGCAGAGAGGAGCGGCAGTGTAGTATAGGTAAAGTGTAGCCCACCTGTATGGCAGTCAGCAAACTGGGGACTATCATCCTGGATTGGCCACTTCCTGGTGTGATTCTGTGCTCAGTCCCACTCTCTTAAGCTGTAAAATGGGGACACCTGTACTCTCAAGGATAGTGGTGAGAAATAAACTACCTACTGTATACAAAAACCTTGGCTCATGGAAGGAATTCAATACCCAACAATTGATATTATAGCTCAACAAAGTATTTTCAGAGGTTCAATGGCATTTATCTAAAACAAATATGGTATTTTCTAAAGGAAATATACTATTGTACATCTACACTAGTATCTATAGAAATCAGACCTCTGATTTCATCAGCAGATATCATCAAGGAAGACAATGGTAACTCAAAATAACTCAGATACTAAGTTAAGTTTTATGTTTATCAGAATTTTGATTAATTACTGAAAAATATTCTGTGGTTTTAGTTGGTATTATTATGCTATGTCTTTGGTACCATAATCCTAAAGGAACTACATGTGTTTGGGTGATACTATTTATATATTAAATAGTAAGGCAGATAATGCCTCAAATTTACTTAAGGAGTCAGAAAACTCCATTTTTTTTAAATGTTTAAAAGCAAATTTGAGGCCAGGCATGGTGGCTTACACCTATAATCATAGTACTCTGGGAGGCCGAGGTGGGAGGATCACTTGAGTTTCGGAGCTCGAGATCAGCCTGGGCAACATAGTGTGACCCTGTCTCTACAAAAAATAAAAAATTAGCTGGGTGTGGTGGCATGCACCTGTTGTCCCAGCTATGTGGGAAGCTGAAGCAAAAGGATTGCTTGAGCCCAGGAGTTTGAGGTTGCAGTGAGCTATGATGACTCCATTGCACTCTAGCCCAGGTGACAGAGCAAGGCTGTCTCAAAAAAAAAAAAAAAAAAGAAAAGCAAATTTGAGTCATAGGGTAAATACATATAAATATGAGCTTAAGTATTAATGTAAAAACCTCAAATATTAGCTACATGTAAGCTTCTTTATTTTTTTATAATTGAACTCAATCTGGAAGTTCTCTTGTGCCCACCCCCCATGCTTTTCTCACTGGGCTGGCATGTCCGTGGGGGTGGGAGGACAGGGGGTGTTGACTACACAGCTGCAGTCATCTCTCCAGCTGGCATCGTCTGAGACAGAAGTCCTCCTGGAGTCTCTGATCAAATTGAGTGCAGGGCTACTTTACTTCCGTCGTCTGTCAGAGCCACATGCATTCCACTCTCAGCTACACATGAAACATACACACATTACGGTAGGTGGTGAGTACTCATGGGCCCCCCAGGACCTTCCACCCAGGCACCTTCATACTACTATGCCTACCCCACCATGCCTGCCTACGCCATGTTGGAGACTGGTCTATTCCATAATGTTTGATGCTGTTCTGGGCTCCATCTCAGAAGGGAGATGCAAGTCACTTCTGCTCTCTGCCTGCTGGCTTATGCCTTCAGATTTCCTCAAACCTATTCCAGTTTTTCCTCCCCCTCACCCCCCAACGCACTGGTCTACAGTGAGGCTCCTTTCCACATCTAAGTCCTTTGCTCCTTCTTTCTCCCAACCCTGACAGGATCAGTATCTCTTTATGGACTGACTGGGAAAATTTCCTAGCGTTTATCATTTCTGTTTCTAAACTTACTTTTTACAGCATAAACATTATAATCAGAATCCTTCAGGTCGTAGAGTCTCGATATTCAAAATCTAGGCTTTTCAAACTCGAAGAAAAAAAGTTTTCTCTCAAACTATTGTTTCTATCTTGAATTTCACAAGTCCATTTTAAAACTCAAAATCATGGGCAACTCATGTTTTTCTGTGAATTTCTCTTATAACATCCTCTTGCCCTGGAGCAATGAATGCCAAAAGCTAATATGAATGAATGAGTGCATGGGATAAAAAGAAATCAGTGGGTACAAACAAAACAAAACAAAAGCACTTCTTAATATATCAAAATATTATCTCACTGCAAATGGAAGCTGTCTTACACCTTAATTTAGTTTCTCCTTAGTTGTTTGGCCTAAATTATTTTCTAATTAATTACTTGAAAGACTGACTATACAAATGGACAATGGCCAGACTATTTATAACAATAGGACTTTGATCCACAACCTCTGCAGTAACAAGCCAAAAAAGCCAGACCACCATCTCTGACTGCAATCAGAATGATTAGGACTTGGTTAATGTCTGCCAGCTTCCCAATCTCTTACCAACTCTCCACTTCCAAATGAGGACCAACTAGAGAAAGCCAAACATGCTCCCCATACCAATTACTTAGGATGCTCTCCTTCTGTTGGCTGGCCTTTTGAATAGCTCTCCTCCAGGTCCTCTAGGCCAACAACCTCCAATCGGAGAGCACCTGAAGCCTTTCTTTGTTTTTCCACTATGAAGCTTTCCCACTCCCACGCCTGCCTTTGAGTCTCTGCCAAATGAAAGCGATGGTGGCTGATGCCCTTGCTCTAAGTAAATAACCTTTGTTCTCATTTGGGTGGTCTTCTTTTATTTCCACAGGCTTAATACACATAAAGCTGTTACATTCAGACATTCACATTGATAGTTGAGCTTCACATACTTTTTGAGTATAAAGATGTTTGGAGTAAATAAATACTGGATTTTGATTTCGACTTTTATGGCTAAGGATTAAAAATTATAACTTAAAATGACTTTTTACTTAAATTCAGGTATGGTATGCTTGCCTCAATGGTTATAATTGGAATGTTCTTGGAAGTATATATGAAAATTCCATTTTTGTAAATTAAAATGATTATATTTTGGCAAATTACTATAAAAAGGGACCCTACTATACATTAATTTGAAAATGAAGAACATTTTTGCTATGCAGGTGATTGCTCCTCATGTTTCAGGTTTCCTTAAATTGGCACACATCTGTATTAGTTTGTACATATAAACCTAAGTCTATAATAAAACAGTAATGATTCTCAGAAGAGTAAATAATGCATATTTGTACATAGAAATTTGCACCGTTTTATTTTTAGTTCACTTTAATAGACATTATGTGGTCATCACTACAATCCCAAAGTGTAAATTACTGTTCTCATTCCACAAGTAGAGAAACGAAGAGTAAGGTAAAATGACTTGCTCAAGGCCTTTCTAGTAAAGGATGAAGCCCTTCATTCTCCTGCAAAGAATCTTGAGTCTGTTCGAAGCTATGAGCCGGGGAGCTTCTTAGATCCCTGTGACTGAAGGAAAGCTCCCATTCTTCTGTGAAGGTTGTGGCCTTTATCTTGCAAAGCAAAGTGGGTGAGGAGGCTCTTGAAACAGCAAGGAGGGGAGGGGACCCCACTCAGAGGTGTGCCCAGCTGGGTTAAGCTGGCATTTAATAGCAGAGTTAATGACGGCCAGATGACTCACAGATAGAAATAGTGCAGTCAGAAACTTAGGCCTTCCCATGCAAAGGAGGGTGTCTTTCCACTGTGCATTTGTCCGCATTGCCCTCAAAATAAAATCCTGATCCCTTACTATGGCCTATAGGCTCCTTAAACTTTAGCCTCTACACTACTTCTTTTACTACTTCTCCTACCATTCTGCTCATTCTCTACACTCCAGATATCTTTCAGTTTCTCAAACATGCTGAGCACATCCATCCTTCAGGTCCTTTAAAATTCTGACCATCACCCTTTTCTCCCGGATTCCAAGATCTCTCCTTGGATAGTTCCTTCTCATCTTTCTTGTTTCAGGTCAAATTTCTCCTCATAGAAGTCTTTCATGATTATTTTAGCTAAAGCAGACCCCCTAATCCTTGACCTCCCCTCTATCACCTTGTCCTTTTTTGTCATCTGTCTGAATTTAAAATTCCCTTCTTTATTACTTATTTACTTGTCTATTGTCCCCTCTCCAGACTGCAAGCTTTGTGAGGTTTGGGAACTTGCCTGTCACGTTTGCTGCTGGATCCCAAGCACCTGGAACAAAACCTGGGCCCTCAATACGTATTTGTTGAATAAACAAATGAATAAATCATGAACCCCAAATGTGAATGTGATGACAGATATATATTCATTCTCCAGAAAAAATGCACTGAAAGTTTTGTACATAACTTCAGGAGGTTCCAGAGCCCTGGAAGCTCATCTAGAGACACCTGCTTAAAACCCCTACTTTATAGTTATGTTGTTTCATAATGTTCTTTTTGAAATTGATTCTGGAATTTTGTTCTTTGCAATTAACCATGAGCATGAATTTTGAAAGTTTATTTTAGGTGAAATACAACAAATCACAAACCAATCACTGCTCATTGGCCTTGAATAAAATAGACCCCAATATTTATATTAATGGGTCCTAATGACCATATTTTAATGAATTGAAGATGACTTTGTGATACAAATATTAAATGCTCACCCATATCCAGTTTTCCCTCCTTTGTGGGACTTGAGAGGATTAAACTTTCCGCTTCCATAGCAGTTGGGCAGAGCCATGTGACTAATTCTAGCCAATGGATCGGAGGGAAAAGTGGCCTGTGTCACTGCAAGGTTGGAGCATTTAATTGCTGGTGTGAGATCCTCCAGGGCTTATCTTCCCTTAGAGTAGTGACTGTGGAAGCGCATGTAGATATGGAAGGGCAGTACCAAGCCAGCACATGGAGGATAGCTGCTCTGGAGAGTCACAGAGATCTTTAGCTGACTTTGTTTGAGCAAGGTGTATAAACTTTTTTTTGTTTTAAGTCCCTGAGATTTTCTGATGATTTGTTATTGCAGCATATCCCAACATAATCTTGAAAAATGTACTGTTATTTTTATATACCATTGAGAAAAAAAGATGCCATTTATAATTGTAAGAATTCAATGTAAGATGCATCATAATCTTAGAGGTGTTAAAATGTGAAAAATATGGGCCTTAGATTAGATAAAATACAGACTGTTAAAGGAATTCATTAAAGCATATTAGCATAGTGTCAAGAGCTCCAAGGCTAGAGTTGGACAGAAAGGTATGGATTCAAATCCCAATACTTACTAGCTTGTGTCTTAGTAGCTTGTGTAAGCCTTAGTTTCCTCATCTGTGAAATGGTGATAATAGAAGTGACCTCATAGGGTTTTGTGAATATTAAATGCAATAATTCCTATAACGTGTTCAGCATAGTAATTATTTTACATATTTTAGTCACCATATTTGGTTAGATCACAGAGTTTATTTAAAATAAACATTAATTTCAAACAACAATACAGGAAAACTTCTTTTTAAGCTTGTTATTATGTCATACTAATCATTCTATCTAACGATATAACTATATTTTTGTACCCTTCCCTGCTTTTCCCAGCCTCCGGTAACTATCATCCTACTCTCTGTCTCCATAAGATCAATTGTTTTCGATATTTAGCTCCCACATATGAGTGAGAACATGTGAGATTTGTCTTTCTGTAATCATCTAATATTTATTAATTCCTCACCAGGCATGAGGACTGGGTCTCCAAGTTAAGTGTTCTTGGAGATAACAGTGAAACAGATCTGGAGGTTGAGGGCACAGAGCAGACCACCCTGGGGTCTTCCCATCTTCTGTGTTTTCCAGGTGAATCAGGGTGGAATGAAGATCAAGCCCATCCTTGAAGAATAAAAGAAGTCACAAAAATGTATCTGAGGAATGTATGAAAGATTAGTCCTATACTTATTTTGGTGACTGGTGGGTGTAATAGAGGGAAAATTGAGGACTAATTGTATGTCTGGAGCCTTGGGTATGAGGTGTGTGTGTATGGAGAGAGAGAGAGAGAGAGAGAGAGAGAGAGAGAGAGAGGGAGAACGTGAGCTTTGGTGTTTGGGAACGTAAGGGTAAGTCACTGTAGCAGAAGTGTGGCTCTTGGAAGATACGTATATGTATTTTTCCTGCCCATGTAGGGTTACACTTTTATAGATTATGAAGTT
The DNA here is from genome assembly GCA_963575035.1 of Avahi laniger. Classification (NCBI taxonomy): domain Eukaryota; kingdom Metazoa; phylum Chordata; class Mammalia; order Primates; family Indriidae; genus Avahi; species Avahi laniger. Next base: position 60,168 of record CAUYSK010072856.1, read on the forward strand.
ATCCAGGGAACATTATTTGACTCATGGCATGTCCATATTCATAAAGCAGCAACTCTTGTCATAATTGCCTTTCTTTATAGTACATTTGAAAAAAACCTAAACCTAGAACCACTAACAAGGTTTAACAATCATTACTTCTGAAGTTCATTTTGAACTAAAAATTTTCCTCATACGATACTTTATGAGCTTTCATTTTGTCACCAAAGATGAGCATTGTGGATTCCAATACAATGCTCTCACCTAAGTTTTCTGGAGGACATATGCTTGTGAAGGAACAGGTGGCTGTTTAATCATTATTTTTATTAAATGTCTGAACCATCACAGTGTAAGTCATTTTCTTTAAAGGAAGTATAGCTGCCTCTAAATATAACTCTGGGCTACAGTTTACCTTTTCTGTTTATTTTATTATTAACTTGTGAAACTATCTCAGAACTTAAGTGTATAACTTATTATTTGATATAAGCTAACAGTGAATCAATTGTAATGATTCTGGCACCAAAGGAAACAGAGGAGACTTAAATGTATTTCCAAAACACAAAAAGCTTCTTTTTGTATACGGTTTACAACACATGTTTCCACAGTTTTAGAATATTCAAAAGTCCAAAAAGAGTTTTCTCACTATATTCCTCATTAAAGACCAAGAGGACAAAACAGAGAAAACAACTAACTCCAACCCACGTATTATTTATCAGATGTTTTGGATGAAATTCAGATTTAAAAACCCAAAGATTCTCTCTTCCTCTCTTCCTTCCAGCAAGAGCATTAGGGAGCTGTTCCCTACTGCAAAATACACCCACACTCGCACACTTGTGAATGTTGTGTTATCATTCCAGGAGTGGGGGTAGTGTTGGTGCTAACAGGTTTGGGCTCCTCTCCGCATCATTGCGGGGTCTTGGGACTCACAACCTGGGTGTACTGGGGTACGCTAATCTCGAATAGAGACCGCCTTTACCGAAAGGCGCTCCCTAAAACCTCATCAATCTCTCTTGACTCATCAGCATCCCTGCTGCTAAACGCCCCAGGAATTTTAACTTTTCCTGGGCGTTTAGCTCAATCTGGCCTCTTGGTTCACCCCGGATCTAGGGAGCCACACAGGGCAGAGTGCGGCTTCCCTTCGCTTCCCCTGGACAAGCAAGAGATGAAAAGGGGAGAGGAGGTGCTCTTTTCTCTTGGGTACACCCCCAGATATTTGTAATTTGGCGTTTACAAAACAAAATGACGCTACAATGCAAACTAAGCAGCGTGGAGGTGCTCAGCCCTCCTGGGTACACTCCCAGATATTCCTAATTTGATGTTTAAGAAACAAAACAATGCTAACATGCAAATTAGGCAATGAAATATCCAGAATGAGCCTCGTCTGACAGGCCAAACTGAGATTTTAATGGAAAGCTTACTCATATCTCCCACACTAAATTCATTCTATCTTTTAAGTACTTTAGAAAATTGTGTAATTTTAAGTTCCACCACTGTTTAACGAACACTCCACAATAACACGCAGTGGAACAATGGACACCCCCAGATCGCATTGTGTCAGGTAATTACAAAGTGTTTCGGCGCGGGAAAGCAAAGCCGGAACGTCAATGTGTCCTCTGCAGCGTGTAGGAGCGTTTGGAACCGCGTGTCTCACGGAAACCTCATCGAGCAGCTCACACCAGTACCCTCAACCCAGGCAGAATGACAGACGCAATCCGACCTTGGCCCCAGGCGTGGACAGAGAGGGCCAAAGAGGGGACGTGTTAGCGCAGAGGGAACGAGAACCGCTCCGTGGAGGGCAGATGCGAGCTGGGAAGTCGTGGGTAGAAAGTGCAACTGGGCAGGGAGGAGAGGATCCCACCCGGGCGTGGCGAGGGTATCCGGGCTCCCGGAGAGCGGAACCCTACGCGGGACCTTGCGCTCCCAGCAGCACCCACTCAGCTCAACCTTTTGGGATAAACCCAGGACACCCGGATAAGGGTGCTTGCGGGGTCAGGGGTAAAGCTGTTACTTCGTAGCAGCGGATGTGAGAGAGAGAGAGAAGGAGGAGGAGGAGAGAGGTGGATAGAGAGAGAATACAAGAGGGAAAAGAAAGATCGGGGGGCTGAAGGCCGAGATGTCCTACTTCTAACTGGTTCTTTGAGAGGCAAAAGCTTCCTTGCAAGCGCAGTGTGAGGCCGCGCCACGTTGGAGAGCGGCCGGGCAGGGCGCGGGGACCTCTCCAAGGGGCCTCCAGTCTCCGTGCACTCTGCGGTGGCCTTCGGAGGGGGACACTCTATCCTGGCCGCTGGGGGCGGGGGGAGGGCTGTGGTTTCCTTCCCCCGAGACCCCAGCACTGCAACCCAGAGGCGGCAAGCTGAGTCTGCCTTCCCCGGGGGAAGCGGCCCTCTCGCGCCACGACCTCAGGGCCCCGTGCCCTCCCACCGCACAACCTCCTCCCTTCACCCCCATTCATTTTTCCTCAGCAGCTTCTAGGACGGGCTCAAAAACCAACTCCAACCTCCTCGCCGAGCCCACGTCACGGAGCTAAGGAGAAGGGCTGGAGGTTGGAGCCGGCGCCGACGGCCGGGCGGTGTCGCTGAGAGGGGGCGGCCGCGGGGGGCGCCGCGTCCGGACCGTGCCCGCCGCGGATGAACAGGCGGCCGCGGGCAGCCCCCAGAGCCGCGCAGCATCCGCGTACACAGTGACGGTGGAAGCCACGCCCGCTCGAGAGCCGGGGGGCTGTCCTAGCCCCCCCCACCTTTCCTCCTCCCGCCGGCCCCCTCCCTGCCCCAGCGCCCTCCTTCCCCCTCCTCCCCGCGCCGGCCCCCGGCCCGCCCCCGGCTCGGCTCGCGGGAGGCGCTGGGCGCCCGGGCTGGCGCGCTCTCCCGGGCTCACACACACATCCACGCACGCACGCCCCGAGCAGCTCTCTCCGCGCCCGGCCCTCGTTCCCCTCGCCCATGCAGACGGACAGAGCGACGGAAGATGGCTGACGACTCCGTGGGGCACCGAGGATGCAGCCTGGAGGCGGTGGCGGCGGGAGCGGCAGCGGCAGCGGCGGCGGCAGGGGCAGCGGCAGCAGCGGCGGCGTTGGCGGTGGCGGCGGCGGCAGCGGCAGCAGGAGCAGGAGCAGGAGCGGCGGCCGCGGCATCCCCGAGACTCCCGGCGCTCCCTTTCCCTCTGACAGCCACTGACGTCCTCCGCCGCTAGAAGAGACCCCGCTTCTCCGGCGCCTGCCTTCCCCCCCCTCCCAGCCCCGGCCCCGCCAGCACCGCTACCTCCGCCAGCTTTGCCACCATCAGCACCACCTCCACCACCGCCACCACCACCACCACCACCGCCGGCGGCGGCAGCAGCCATTTCATCTCCACAGAAACCAGACACAAAAACATGGCAGAAATGGAGAAAGAAGGGAGACCTCCGGAAAATAAAAGGAGCAGGAAACCGGCTCACCCAGTGAAAAGGGAGATCAATGAGGAAATGAAGGTATTTTTGGACCTCAGGGGCTGGGGAGACGGAGCTCTTTCTTCCGTCCGCTCCCCTTGCGCCGTTGTGTGGATTCGGGGGGTACAGGGGTGCGCTTGTCAGTTTCTGTAGGATGCCCAGAACGTCTCAGCTCCTCCTCCAGGTGTAAGGCAGAGGCCAACTCGCGGTCTGCATCCCCGAAATTTGCCAATCTCAGATTCGATTGTGGGGAGAAGACCACATACTATTTAACCTTACAAACCCCAGGCTGGCACAGGCGCGTTTCAGGGGGAGGGCACCGGGGACCAGGCGGAGGGTGGACATGATGAAGAGGCTTTCCTAGCTGGCGGTGTGGTTTTTCCCCTTCTCCGGGAATCATCCTTCGGGTCCCTCCAAAGTTAGGAGCCACCCGGCCGAGGCACCCCGGGGAGAGTTCGATTCCACCCTCCTTCCCAGTTCGTCCCGCTCCTCCTCGATCCCGCTTCTCCCCAAGCAGTCAGCTGCAAAGGTGTAAAGAGGCTGTCAGTGCCCAGCGAGTTGCGGCCCGAGAGGCGCAGGTCTGGGTACCGTCCTGACCGCCCGCTCGCCTCGCCCGCCCCCGCCAGCTCCTCTCAATCGGCTGCCTCCGCCTCCCGCTCGCTTCTGCATGCCTCACTTCCCAGTTGAGCAGACCCCCGCAAGCCTCGCTGAAAGAGAGCTGTCCGAGGGGCGGCCTTCGCGGGGCGCCTGCCCATTGTTCGGTAAGGCAAGCCCGGAGTCCTCCCGGCGAAGCCGGGCTCCCCGCCAGGCCAGCGGTGCTCCAGAGGTGGCGAGCGCAGCAGCCTAGCGCTCCAGCTGTTCGTGTTAGCGCGATTGCACAAGAACCCCGCTCAGCTCCGGACCCCTTCGTCGCCCCCCACTCTCGTATTTTCCATGAAGTCGCGGCTTTTGCCTAGGCGAGAGTTTTATTTTGTGTTGATTTCACGAGTCTCTCTTGATTTTTTTGAAATATTTACTTTATTTATTTATTTTTTTTGTGTGTGAGTTACGAAAAAGTAGCAGGTTTGCATTCTGCAATCTTCTTGGTGTTCCCCATCTTCTACATTGAATTGTTAATACTGCCAGGTGACTTGGTCAGTTTTGGTTAAGTTTGTATTTAATAGACAAATTAGATGAAATGGTGTGCAACTAAGTCAAATTTATTGCACTTTGACGTTTTCTTCTTTAGAACAAGCATATTCTATGAGAGTGCCTCGTATGAAGCCCAGGCTTAGAGGGAGACACATCTGTATGTATGTGTACCTAGGTGCATATGTTTAGCTTTGTCTTCCTCCTAGAAATGCAGTGGCAATCTAAGTTTTGGAATTAGGGCTTTTATTTCTGGGTGAGGAACTTAGTGCCTGGAAACATGAGGTGCAGTGCAGCATCAGACCAACGGAGAGTTAAGGAAATCAATGCCGTTTCTTGTGATGGAAACCACCACTGATTCCAATGATAGGTTTTTTTTTGTTTTTTGTTTTTTTTAAGAGAAGAGTTGTTGTCTTTCGATGGGGGTGGAATTCAAACAGTCTACAATAACCATTCTTCCTCACTTACCCTTCCCTCCAGTGCTGCATTTCCAGATTACTTTTCCACTTCATTTTAGATTGAGAGTGGGGGAAGGGGAGAGAGGTGAAGGCCACTAGGAAATCATAGTGTGCTCTGGCCCTTTAAAATGCTCTCTAATGTGATCTATATGGATGGCAGCTTTTAAGTTTCATAGGTTCTAGAATTACAAATTAGCTAATTTTAATCAAAACATGTGAAATGTTATCCCGGCTGGATATAAAGGCTGACTGTGCTCTATGCTTGGGGCTCGCGTTGTTGACTTTGGCTGCAGGCTCACTCCGTGGTTTGGGAGATAGTTGTCCTTCTACAGTATAACAGATGTTTGTCTGAACTGGTGAGGAAGAAACAAAAACAACATTGTGTGAAGGGGAAAAATTACACAATTTTAGCCGATGCTGCAGGACTAAGTATGGAATTAACCTTGGTGCACAGAATTTCCTCTTTTGAAAATGTTATTTTTCTTCCAAATCACTGCCTACTATTGGAAGTTTTAATCCTCATCGTTTCAATCCAGAGTAACATTAAATGAGAAGTTTTATGCAGCAAATAATTCAATTGCTTATAGGATCGGTATTTTCTCTTCAATTTGTAACAATGTAGAAGACCCCTGAATGAAATTTTCAGTCATGTTCATGCACACCATGCTAGCAGGCCTAGTGGAATTGTTTGGTAGGCATTCCTCTAATATAATAGCACCAAAAGTCCTCATTTAAAAAGTAGATACTCGAAGTCAAAACATGGAAGGGTTATTTTTAACTCATTAATATTTTTCTGCTTTTAATATTAATAACCACATCAATAATACCCCTCCCCAAACCTCATGATATTATTACCCCTCCAGCTCCATGAACCTAAAGTATAGAGTAACATAACAAGTTGGTTGCCCTGTATAAAAATGTGTGCAACAAAATGTCACCGAGAACACAATGTGGCCTTGTGCAGCTTCATATCGGTGCCGCTGGAGCTGCCTGGCTGTGTTTGCCTTCATCTGAACGGCTTTCATCTGGACCAGTGTAAACTAAGCCCTGGTAAGTAATCACTGCCCGGCAGAAAGAAAGGAATGTATACAGCTAGCGTGGCCTAAGCTGTAAAAACGGAAACCTGAGCCCCCACCTCGGATCACATATCAAGGCTTGAAGGTAGGGGAAATGAAAGGGGGAAAGAGGAGAGAGCAAATGGAAAAGTCAGTCTGGGAAGTGGAGGGTCAGGAGGAGGCCCCCCTTAGGGAGATTTGGCTCAGGGATTAGGGAATTTTATCGTGGTGTACAGTGACCTACTCAGGTTTCAACGCTGGTTGGATTGAGTTGCTTCTCTGTGAGCTGAAAGAAAAAGGACTGGTGTGTATGTGATTTTTTTTCCTCTTCGGGTAATAGAAAGGACATTGGTACAAGTGTCTATTTTAAGTACAGCAAATGCAGGGCACTGAGAATGAGCAACAAAATTGCCTCATCACGGAGACTTCCTTCAAGATTTCCTAACTGAGATAGTCACATATTTATTTAAAAATGGAGAAGACAAACTGGCTGAGGTTTAGCTGACACCAGGAATGGCATTGGAGATTGTCTTCATGTGGCTGAGGGCTAATGTTGGTTGCTGTTTCAGGAGATCAGATATTGAGTTACATCTTCATTATCACTGGTTTAATGTACATGACAGTTGTAACAAATTTAAATTTGATACAATATAATTTTGTGTGTGAAAAGTACATGACTTGGCATAGCTTGCTTATAGTGTACTTCAGTGAAAATATCTTCAAGAAGAAATGTTTGGCTCACTATGACCTTTACAATGTTTTTTTTCTATCTTTTCTTTTCTTCTTCCTTTATTCTGGTTTTTCCTGATTAAAAAGACTGTACTTAGATTTAGTATGCCATATTTATTAGTGACTAATAGGATTTTAAAAAATCTGACAGCGGTACAATTTATATTTGGATTGTGTTTGGTTTCTAAAGTAAATATTGTGATGATATCTAATGTAATATTTCTCTTATATACTGTTAGCTCACATATATCATAATAAATGAATGTCAAGAGGGAATTCTGACCTATGGAAGGGTTAAGTAGCTTCAGTAGTTCATCCTGAACATGGCAGATACAATATAAAAACACAGTTTGTACTAGTAGATGTGTAAGTGTAAATATTTGTGTAAGGAAAATATTGTTGAATTTGAGGATATATATTTTGTGCACATAGATCTTTTGTGATCAGTAGCTACCAAACAATAATACAACTAAAGAAATCTATACTATGAGTAGAAATAATGAATCAGATTTTTATCTTTTAAAACGCTTTGACAAAACCAATGTGATTAGATCAAGCACTCCATCCTGGAAACTTTCCTAAACAAACCATAATTAATGCACTTACAATGTTTGACTTCTTTATCAATTGCTAAACTACAGGATAATCTGTGTTAAATGTCATAGGGTCTCTCCTTTGTTGAAGTTCAAGTTTTCTGTCTATAAATATTCTCAATAAGTAATTTGTACCTAAAATTATGCTTCAGTCCTGATGCCTACAGCTTGAGTCAGGCACATCTGTTAGAGTTTAATAGAAAACCTACCACAAGATTTTCTAGTTTGGTTTCTGATGATTTTGATTTGGTATTAAAAATGACCTGTGTCAATAGCATAGACAATAAAGCAAGTTTCAGAGCTGAGCTGGTGAGATAAATAGCTTGACATTAAAAAAAAAAAAAAAGAGAGGAATCACAGTGCGGATTGGAAAAGTCAGCATGTTTAAGGTTGAAATCAGTTCATTACTAAAACAGGTATATTTTAAGTTTTGCTGTTGAAACTCAATCCTGGTGTCAGAAGCAGTAAGTCTAAGAAACTTAGAAAGTGGGCTTGGGACCAGATCCTGCTGTGGCATTCACAAATTATGTCAGACCTCCTCTGCTGAGCAGTGGCTTCAGGTGTGCCACGTGGCAGGGCTGGGGCCTAATGTCAGTGGAGACATAGCCCTTGCCCCTTGGGAGCAGGTACAGGATGTTCCTGAGACCTCAGCTTCGCTCTCAGTTGTCTTCCTCAAGGCTCCAGCCTAAACCCATAGATGCCGAGAGGGCGTGCAGAGCTTTGCATTATGCTGTGTTCAAATGGGGGGGGAGGGCGGCGTTTCTGGGAAGAGTCTCTTTCTCCATCTGTGAACTGGTATGATGTGTGGTAGGCGCCATTCTCTAAGCCTTATACAACTCGCAGGTTCCAGAGACAAGGAAATGGAAAGGAACCACTCCACTTCCTCCCGAATCTGAAATAAACATTTGAACTAGAAGAAAATGAGTCTGACAGACTCATTCCCTTCTGCGTTTCCTGCCTCTGTGCTTGCCAAGCACTGCTCTGAGAAGCCAAGCCTTACTCTCCTTGTGTGAAAGACAGACTTATAGAAACCAAGAGGTAACAGAATTTTTAAAGCAAAGTCAAAAACGGGACCTCCGAAAAGGGTAACTATTAGTGAGCATAAGTGGCTGTTTAAAAAGGAGAGTTCCAGGAAAAGATAGTCTCTTATTAGGGTGACTGGAGTTTTTATGTCTTTGTATCTTCTAAGGAAAGTCCCTTTTATTTATTGAGTTTTTATACTTAAAAAAATTATTGGAAGTAGTAGAAGGTGAATCATAGAAATCCCTGAAGTCTAAAACTTCCTCTTGTGGAATGGAAACTCAGCCACACTTGCACTCTCAAGCTAATAAGATTATCGAATATTTTCCTAAAAGAGAAGGGATATTACAGGGTAGAAGAAGGAAAAAAAAAAAACCCAGAGTACTTTGTTTTTCGTAGCACCAATTGAAACATGTAAACAGACATGAAAGCATGTGGTAGGTGAGATCTGCTGAATGTATATTTTAGGATCTGTAGACTGATAGGTGTTAATATCTCTTGTATAACCAAAGGCCTGTGGAACTCTGTATGCTTTAAGGCCAATGGCTTTGGCACAGACAGGAAAACAATGTAACAAGTCTTGAGGATTTTTAAGGCAATTCTGCAGCTGTGAAATGACACAGCTGCACACAGCTGTACACCTGCCATGCCTGCCACAATGTTAGCCTGAGGGCTAGTATTCACAATTTCACAGCATTTGTTTGACCCTTTTGGTACATTTGATGTCCTGGCAACAGACATCAACGTGGAACATGATTGTCTGCTCTATGTCACAACAAGACAGTAAAACACCATAGATTTTATATGTGGAACCATACGGTTTGGGTTTCATATGCCAATTATATAGCCATCCAATTTAGAATATATCAATAAGTTAACAAGACTTTTTTCTCCGGCCTGTTCCAAGCCGGAGTTGTGTATTAGCATTAAGACATGTACTCTGCATTAAAAATCGTGTTGTGACTGAGAACAATGCTGCAAAATGAACCAAAATGGACTACAGAGACCATCTTCAAAGGATTTCAAGCTAGAAAGCTGTAGTTCAGGTAAAAGCAGCAAGGCTTGGTGTATAAAGTCTACACCAAGAATGGGAATCGGGCCACTTTTATTATTTCATGCATATTGATGACCCTCTAGTGGGTCATCCGTGGGGAGTGGTTCATCCTGACTACACCGTCTGATCCAGTGGGATCGTGAATGTGGAAGTACTTTGTAATCTGTAAAGGGCTCTTCAAATATTTCCTTTACGTTATTTGAATTTTACCTCATGACCTTTTGCTTGGCGAAACCGTAAAATAAAACTGATCCGCTGGGTCTATGTTAAGAGAGACAACTTAGACTCAGCCCTGGGCCAGGCCTGGGAATAGAGCTGCAAACTGACATCTAACCAAGTTCAATTCCTGCTTTACTCTCTGGAACTTGAACAAGGTTTTGCCTCTCTTCTGCAGATTCCCTTTCTTTATCTCTACCAGCAAGTTCAGCCATGCTTAATAGAAGTCTACTCCAGGAGTCAGTCAGAACACATGGAGATGGAAAGGAAGATAAACTATTTTCCAAAAATAACCATCATTCTATTATTCATAACCTTAACCATCAGAGAAGAGATACTAGCATTTTTTTCCTGCTTTCTAAATTGATCAGGTTTGGGAGTTTCCTTTTCCTTTGAAAGTATTTCCCATGTGCTCCACTTTCTTGGATAATGTGTGTCAGAATGTTTTGAAATTAAGTAATGTAACTGACAGATCCTTTTTATTGTCATTAGGACTGTGAATATACCTTATGTGTTATCTGTGAGAATGTATTAATTAATTTCTAATTTAAAATAGTTTTATTTCTATAAAAATAATACATGGACATGATAAAAATAGTAAAATAAGCAATAGAAATAAGCAAAAAGAAAAATAAAGCCTAGAATTTTCCCACCCACACTGTCGATACTTTGATGTATGTCTATCCATGCCCTTTTCTGTGTGTGATATATATGTTTTTATAAAAACAAAAATGATCTCATACTGTATTAACCTTCCTTTTAAAACTTAATGTACTATTAATAGCTTTTCATGGCAATGAAAATTTATCTGCAGCATATATTTTAGTGGCAAAGTAGTATTCTATTATATGACTGAAAGTAGTATTCTATTATATATTTAACCAAATTCCTATTTGGCATTTAGTTTATTTCTAAGAAAACAGCACTGTGATAAACTTTCCGAACATGCATATCTCTATATCTATTTTCCTAGGACAGTTCCTATAATACCTAGAAATAAAATTGCTGAGTCAAAGGGTATATAAAAACTTTAAGGCTTTTAATGCGTACAGTCAAATTACTCTTTCTAAAAGTTGTACCAGTTTAAATTCCCACTAGTATGAGATGCTCACTAGCACTACATATTATATTTTTTAAACTTTTACATATTTATTTTTAGAATCAGGCTTTCCTGCATTTTGTTCAATCATTTCTCTGTATTTATGCATTTAGAAAAATATTTGTGAATGTATCCAAATGTATTAGCACATTTACTGAGTGCATTCTAAGTGCTAGGCATTGTGCTAGGTAAGTCATAAAATGAAATTAAAGGTTTCTGCTCTCACATAACTTATAGTGTGTTTGGAATAGATGGCATATTTTACCAGAATTGGGACTTGGAGTGAAAATGAGAATTACGTTTGTAGGGTTTGGGGAAGGCATGACTTTCCCCTCATTTGGGTGAATGGGAGTTTTTTGAATACTTCCTGCTCTCCTGGGTAGGATGTAACTTTGAAAACACATTGATATCCAGTTATGCAGGGCCTGGAATGAAACAAATCAGTGGTGCCTACCTATGTTTTAAAATCTGTTAGGGGTTTTCAAAATAAATAAAATTATCCGTCCTTTTTGAAGATCTTGAAGTACTTGTGTTTCAGAGGTATTTTGAGAATTTGTAATTACTGCTATTTTCAAAGTCCCTTGAAGTCAACTTTTTATTATTTACCTGGTAAAATGTTCAATTAAAAATCATTTAGGTTGAACTTTGACATTCATATAGTACTTCCAGTTGTATAAGCAGGGCGTCAGATGAATGTCCTGGGAATTAAGCTCCAGCAAAAATTATTTTGCTGGTATAGAAAAAACTCAGGAGGAGTGAGGAAATAGTAAAATTTCCTTTCCACCTATTTTTCTGTGATCTTATTTTTTTTTTAATTTTAGGAAGTGATCATGCTTTCAGACTAAATATTGGGATTGTTTTTTTTTTCCTAAGGAGCCCTGAAGGTGAGAGAGGTGAATTGGGGAGGGAAAGGAAGAAGTAGGAAAATTAGGTATTAGAAGTACAAAGCAATTAGAGTCAGATGTGATGTCAAAAAATTGTAAAATGAGAAAATTCAATTTTAATTGTGAATTTTGAGCACCATTGTTCCAACAATACAAGTAATTAAGGAGAAGAGAGGTCAATGATCAAATGTGAAAGCAAATAAAGTCTCAACATAGGTAGATATGCCCTGGTTAGAAACCTCATGATACAATATTGACATCTCATGGTATGATTGCTTTGCAACTCTTTGATTGGTCCAGGGAGGTAGCTTCTCTGGAATTGCTGACACATTGGGCTGTACAGAATTTATAATAGAAAGAGACCTGGTATGAGAATCAGAAGATTTGTATTTTAGTTCTGCCTTTACTGGGTGATCTCTTATGCCTGTCTTTTACCTTCTTGATGCTCTAATTTTCTGTTGTAAAATGAGGATGTTACAGAGGTTCACCAAAAGTTTATTGTGGAAATCAAATACCTAAAACGTAGGGTTATTGAAAGGAACAAGAGAATTAAAGGATGTGGAAACACTGTAAAGTGCTGTGAGAGTGTTAGACATTATCATTATAATTATAGTGACCTATTTTCCAAACCCAAATTGGACTGCATGGTATGAGAGGATTTTTGTGTTACTTCCAAGGGCAAGAGGCAGTCTGCAAAATGTAGTTCAGATGCCAAAATATTGAAATTTCTGGCACATTTTGATGGTTTATGGGAGCAATGATAAAATATTTGAAATAGTGACTCAGTAAAATTCATGATGTGTGATCACTATAATTATGAAATATCTTTTCAAAAGGTATTTTATTTCTCATATAAGTTCTTTGATTTCACAGAATCCTAAAACTGAGAGGGAGTTTTAAGAGATTCAACTTCAGTTTCCTGTCCTAAGTTTCCAGGCGAAATGCTGAGTGAAGATTTTGGGGGAAACAAGCTTTATAACCTGTCTCGTTACAGTAGCTTGCTTTATTATTGAACATCCTTACCTAAAAATCTCTCTGCATTTTAACTCTTATTACTTTTTTCCACCTTTAAAAATATATATATATATATATATATAACAAATAAGAAACTTACGTAGGAAAAGAATAACTCTTTTAATTGAAAATTCTTTTGTAAAGGGTAATCATACAAAAAATGCTGAAACAATAACAGAATTTTATTTCAAAAAGACTTGAAAACCCATATAGGCCATATACATTAAATTCATTTCTTTTAGAATATGTTATGTTTCTTGGATAATAAATGCAAAAATCTATTTTGTTTGCTTTGATTTACCACCATAATGAACCCACATGATATCTAGCATCAGACTTTACCTAGGAATTTAAAAATTTAAGTTATTTGTTCCTTGAGGTTCTTTGGCTTAATACGGTAGTGTATACAACAGAAGTAATAGTCTATTTCTTGTAGCTATACTACAAAAACTTTGGTGTTTGTGTTCTCTCTTTCATCTTGCTCCTCCTTTCATGAAAGGTTTAAGATTTATGGCTTGAAGCTTTATAAACCTTTTGTTTTCTGCTTTTGCAGTCATATATCAAAACATTAAGGTGTTTATTTTTATTTTCCATGACAAGAAAGGGAATATTTTAGAATTTATTTTCCCTGACATTTATAGTAACTCAAAAATCATGGAATAGATCAAGTTCATATCGACTGTTCCACGAAGCCTCTGAATTTTCAGCAGAAACCATAGACTAAACCGATGCAGTTAAGATACCCAAATAGTATGAATTTGGTGTTAATAATCCAGTTGAGGTTTCAGTTTTTACCCAAATGTCTAAAACTTCTTGATCCCATCTCTGGGATTGGTTCTGAAAGGCTGAATGAATTTGCAGCTAGACTAAAACAAACAAATCTGTATCCTTGGCTGGAGGTTGCTCCATGAATTATGCATCTGTAGCCTTTGTGTGACTTCAGAGGTTAACCTGGAGAAAGGGGCACCCAGATATAAATGGTCTACAAAACTGGATGTGGTAGCCAGGAGTTACTATGCAAAAGATATTCTGTCTTGTTGGCACAGTTCCTTAGAGATTGGGGCAAACAGCACACAAACCAATAGGACTGCTTGAAGATGACTGTTAATGCTTTTGGGAGTTGGTTTTTTGATGCAAGGTGTAAGCCTCATCCTTGGAGATTTCTGCTGCCAGACTACTGATGTAGGACCTTGATTTGTGTGCCTAGGGACTGTCATTCTTGAGTCAGGCACTCAGTTCACTAAAAGAAATTAGGTGTTAGGAGAAACTGATGCCTCATTAAAGGGATCTCTTTTGATTGAGTAGAGCAGCATTTAGCCCAGTCCTCCTCAGTGGTATTCCTGAAGTTGCCGAGCTTATTATTCGTATCGATCATGTCATCTTTGTGCATTCATGAAAAGAATGTCTATTTAATGTGGACATGACCAGCCATCAGAGAGAATAAGTGCCTCACTAAAGCTTAATATGGCTGACTGTTGGCCTTGTGGATGGTAACACTGAATCAATCTGGCTAGATTTTTTTTTCATTGCCATCACAATGCCCTATGCCATCACAGATTGACCCAGCTGGAGTTCAGAGCTTAAGTGGGTACTAAAGCAAAAAATCTAGCATCCTATGGGTAGTTTGAAATGCCAGGTTTGCTTTTGTGGAGTCAGAAGTGTAATGTCCTTTATTTTTTATGCAACTCCTGCTGAAATCTAAAGTCGTGAAATTCAGGAAAACATGGAACTCACACGTTGAGGCTGTGCACACTCTGGCTTAGCCTTGGTGCTTTGTTTCAGGAATATAAATTATACATCCCAGTGTAATTCAGAAATGACAGCTTCTAAGGACAATAATAAAAGATTCTTTGAGCCACAAAGAAGGTTAGAATATATAGTTTTTCTAGCTCTGTCTAGGAGGCTCATGCTGCACTGCCAGATAGAGATGTTTAAGCCACTCTGGGGTGTTAAGATCACTAACACACATAGTCTCACATCTTGTATTCAGATCTCGCAATTGATAAGTTAATAAAAAATAGTCACCTGATATAAGGTATTAAATCTGTCCAATTATACTAATTATTTTCTAAGTTTGATATCCGTAATAACAATAGTAATGCTTTATATCTATATATTGATTTATAGTTCATAAAGTGGTTTCATACCTTTTCCAAAATCTGGGCTGACTGTAACCTTGAAGTTATTTGGTACTTCTATGTTACTTGCCAGAAGATAATCATAGTGACCTTTGATTTCATGGAGAAAGAATCTGTCACTAGTGAAATTTATAAAACAAATTATGCATTAATTTTTAAAAATACTCTTACAAAAGGAAAAATTAAAAAAGGAGACCCTTGTAACCTATTCAACTTTCTGTATGATAGTGGTTGACAATTGAGAAATTATTTCTTTGTTGAGATTTTGCTTTATCTGAGGTAAGAGTCATGTTAAGAAATAACACCGAATCAGAAAGCAATTCTAATTTAAATTAATCTGAACCACAAAAGGTTGTTTTCATTTTCAAAACCTTTTCTTAGCTGTTTTTGTCATTTACCTTTCAATATTTTTGTGCTAGTGTGGGATACAGACCTTGCAGAAGAATATGCTAAAATATGACTTCCTACTTCCTATTCATAAGCACAACTAACAAATATCTTCTTTCTTATTATCTTTGAATTACGAATGTCTGAAGGCCTGTCATAATTGGATGCGTCATCCTGAGATTTAAAAGCATTACAATTTTTGAACGTGATTTGAAAATGAACACTACTCTGGGGAAGTGGAGCAGTGCTGGCATAAATGGGGTGGGGCAAACAATTCCATTTATGCATTCTTTTCAAATAGTTATTGATTGTAGCAATAAGTAGGAGCCTATGCTTCTCTTTCAGAACTTTGCAGAAAACACCATGAATGAACTCCTTGGCTGGTATGGCTATGATAAGGTTGAATTAAAAGATGGTGAAGATATTGAATTCAGGAGCTACCCTACAGATGGGGAGAGCCGGCAGCACATTTCTGTTCTCAAAGGTAATGACATTTAATGTCCCTTTGTTCATGCAAAGAAGGATTAACTATCTCAACCTGCCAGAATTGAGTTGCTCTGGGACTCTTTGTTGATTATGCCAATGGTTGATTTAAACATACATCCCCTGCAATGCTTTCCCATAAGCAGAATTCCACAGAATTTAAGAACACAATGTAAACGAAAAACAAACCCAGCTTAATCTTCTTTCACCAATGGGAGAACTAGACAAGAGCTAGGGACCTTAGGTGCTGTGGTCCTGCCCACAAATTTATAGAAAGAGACAGTGTTTGCTAACTTCTAGTTTCCTGATCCCTTTGATATATCATCATTTGTTGGGGCCTGGGGCTTTCTGTTAAGTGAAATGTTAGGTTTAGGTTTTTAGACTGCAAGAAAGATTCACTGCTAGTTTAGTAATCCCCTTCCTTTTTTTTTTTTTTTATGGGAATTCAAAATAGAAACTCTATTTTTGTTTGTATTTAAAATTTTCACTCTTCTCCTGCCCCCGCCCTTGAATAGGGTAAGAAGAGGAGTAAGAGAGTAATAGATGATTAGATCCTTATTATTCTATAGGAATTTTCATCAAAGCCCAGCTAAAGAGTGAAAATTACAGAGGCTTGGCAGAGCTGAATTAATACCAATTCTACTAGTAGATTGCAGTGCCAGATATCTCATGGGGGAAGCCTATATGAATACTGAATTTATGAACCTCAATTTGGAATGAGAGTTTGCTTATCAAAGAAAAGAGGAGGAGCATGTGAAGAAACCCATTTGGGGAACTTTAATAAAATGTGGGTAAAACAAATTGTGCACCATCACTGGCAATTTGATCAGTATTTGCACTGCATTCAAAATCTCCTGGCATAAACTACCTGTTCAAATATTTTATTTCCAGTCTTTAAGATAGTGCTTTCCCTTCTTATATGCCAAGCAAGGAAATGTAAATGAGCTGTCCTGCAGGCATGTGGAACTGAATGTACATGACAAATTTTATGTTAAGCTTGCTATGAAATTGTACACATCATGTTATAGAGATAGTATCATCAATTTCACTGTAAGTGAAAAATGGAAGTCATGAGTTTATGTTCTATAAACTAATAGCTCGTATAATACTTGGCCTAGGTAATAATCTTTGCCTCTGGGGAATGTGGAAAGAGAGAATGCCAGGATATGCTATAAGAGGAAAAAAGTTGTTTTCCATGGTTGAGGTTTTTTGTTTTGTTTTGTTTTTTAATGATTCATGTGCAGGAATAAAATGTGCAAAGTTCATATCATTGTAATTTTTTTCATTTTTGTTAATTTTTAATGGATATTATCAATACTTTGTGAAACATCAGTTTTCTTCTCAATGATGTGTTTCCTTCTCATTGGTTCATTTGATTATATTATGGTCCAAGTTTATAAGACAATGAGACCTAGTTACAATGCTGGGTGGCACGTTTTAGGCTCTCCCCTGGAAGCCAGAAAGCGATGTTTGCTGTATATCACTTTGTAGATGGAAAAGGTTAATTGCCTCTCAATTTTCTGTGGGATTTTACAGTGCTAAAATTCATCACCATGATTCAGCTGGGATATTAGCTATCATAGTGGAGCAAATTATAGAGGAGCCCATTGGAAATTTATGGTAACAAGACTAAAAACGTCCAGGAGGAACTGTGGATTTTCAATAAATTGTTTAAAGATTTGCAAGGAAAAATTTGTTTTGTTACATGGCCATTTTTCTTGAAAAAAAAATAAGGAAAATTTAAAGTCTATTGAATAAGTCCTTTTGTCATATTGAATATGATTTTTTTTTTTTTTACAGAAAATTCTTTGCCAAAACCAAAATTACCTGAGGACAGTGTTATTTCATCATATAATATAAGCACAGGCTATTCAGGGCTTGCCACTGGAAATGGACTCAGTGACTCACCTGCAGGGTCAAAGGATCATGGCAATGTGCCCATTATTGTACCTTTAATTCCACCACCTTTCATAAAGCCACCAGCAGGTAAGTCATGACTGGAGTTTTCAATGATTTCAATGTTAACGATTCATGGAAAGTTGTTTTAACTATCTTAATTATTAAATGCTCAAGGTAACTTTAGTAGAGACCATTTTAGGAACTTTGTAGGTAAGAAATGTTAGAGCATACATTATTTAAAATGTTATTGCTGTATTAGGAAAATTCCCCTATCTATTACTGCTTAGGCTCTCAGCTTTCAATTGATAATAAACCTTTTCTATCATCAGCTACAAAAAAAAGTTATTTTCCTTCTCTGAAGTCACCTGTTTAAAAATTTGAAAAGGATAAAAAATAATTTAAAAAAATAAGATATATACAATGACAGGTTAGTAAGATAAAAAAGTAATCATGGTTGAACTGGGTGCTACATAAGGAAGGCCAGGTCTCCTCTGGGTTTACTTATTATAAAAGGGCTTGTTCCTCAACATGTCTTCCTCTAAATCCATTCAAGAAACAACCTAGATTACACATCTTCTCCACAGAGCTCTTTCTAATTCCTGGAAAGCTCTCTTTGAGAATTTTAAAAAGAAAAAAAATGGAGACCTGAATGTCACTTGTGCAAAGATGTAATCAATTCTTTTATGTTTCCAGAAAATTAGATGGCACAGTAGATCTAGATGGCAGTGGGCTGAGTGTTATGTGATATTGCAAGCTAGGCTACAGATACATTTCACACAGAGAAAGAAGTTAAATAATATTGTGTCTGGCTTGCTGTAAAATGTTGGAATCATGCTAGAATGCTTAATTGCAACACTGGTTATTTTTCTGTATATTGAATTGAACAGTGATAAATACTGAGTTTCAACAGCAATACACACTAAAGCTAATGCCTGTGTTTTTATTGGGGAAAATAAGTGTTTGGTTAGGTTTCCATAAACAGGGAAGACATTTGTAGATGTAAGTTCCTAGGCTTATGTTATAGATATATTTACACTGTATTCTAAGTGTTACTCACATTTTCCTTCATGGTTATGGCCACATTCTCTTGCTTGGCCTGTTGCATTTTATCAGTAAAAGTGTCATTTCATACTGAGGTCCTTAGATATGTTATTAAAATCCATTTACCTGTCAGAATCACTTGTGATTGTGTTTGTCTACTAATTACTAAAGTAATTGGTGTATCACGTAAAGTTTGCCATATTAATGACCCTATTCTCCCATGGGTTCATTGTTTTGTGATACAGAGGGGCCCAAATTTATCTCCCAAGGACCAAAGACATATTTTACAAAGACCAACTAGGGAAAAAGGGGGTGGGTAACTGATTTTATAAATGTAAAGTTCATGTTTGAATGTATGTCCAGTGGCTTAGGTGAGGGGAGATGATGATGAGGGTATCAATAAGGCAGTATGACTAAGTGACCAGTACATGGGGTTCGGATTGAGACAGATTGGATGCAAGTCTAGGCTTTGCCACTTATCAGCTCTGTGAATATGGACGAGTACGTAAGCTCTCTTCTCTTCAGTTTTCCTATCTGTAAAATGGGGATCTCAGTCCTGCCTCATGGGGTTGTTGTAGAGATGAGATGAGAAAAATATATGTAAAGCCCTTAGCATAGTGCCTGCCACACAAAGGTCATTTAGTAAACACCATACCTCTTTTTCTTTTTTTCAGTCCTTCTTCTGCCCTAGAGTTATCATGCACATAATTTGTGCATAAAAGGTGTGCATCCAAATGCAAATTTGTCTCTAAGATTTATTTGAGCAAAGCAAACAGCTTTAGAAATTAGCATAGCTGAGGCTAACGTGAGTTTGGCATGCCAAAAAACCTGCCCTGGAGTTTCCTGCTGAGCCAGCCACGTGGAATTCAAGCACACAGCTCCTATTTAACTCTAATTCCACATCAGATCAGGAAATAAATATGCAAAGGGATGGAGGCCAAAAATTGAGCCTTGGAAGCCTTAGATATAGGAACTCTGAGGAATTAGAAGCCAGAGTAACTGAACACCAGTGGTTTTCTTGGTTTTATACTGTCTTCCATGGAATTCCAAGGCACTCATCTGTTGAAAATAAAATGTAGGGAAGGACGTGTTTAATTTTCTGTATCTGCTATAATCCTTGACTCTGTCCTACTCCAGGGTTCTATGTGACAAAACAAGGATACAGAAAGGTTCTCTGCTTTTAAGGAATTTACTCTATTAAGTCCCTAAGCAGAAACCTTCAGGAGAGACGAATTTTGATTTAATCATACTGTCTAGGGCAGGGGTCAGCAAACCTTTTCTGTAAAGGGCCAGATACTACTTGAGGCTTTGCAGGCCATACTGCCTCTATCCCAGCTACAGAACTCTGCACTTGTAGCAGGAAGGCAGCCATAGATAATACATAAACAAATAGGTGTGGCCATGTTCCAATAAAGCTTTATTTATAAAAAAGGCAATGGGCAGAGTTTGGCCCAGGGACCGTAGTTTCCTGCTTGTGCTAGGGTAAGATTAGCCAAGGTCTCATGATAACAGGAAGGTGAATAGAGTTTCAAAAGGTCAGGCTGTGGACTTTGCCAGTGTGCTCTATGTAATATTATATGGAAGGGATACCAACAAAGACAAGAAAATAGTGGGTTTTCAGGGTATGCGGTAAGCTCTGGCACACCAGTACTTGTTGAATACATGAATGAATGAATGATGTTCAAATCTTATTGCATATATGTAAGACAAGTACAGGCTATTTTTGCTGTTCACTGAGAAAATGCTAGTATTTTGTCTGGATTAGTCCCAACCCGTCTGACCTTGACCACAGCTTCCTTGATAGTAAAGTAAGGATTTCATCCCTCTTAATTATCCATTGATAAAGTCCACAAATTATCCAAAACCTTCTCTAAATAGCTAATTGTTTCAAGTCTTTCTTTGCTAAAACTTTTGCCAGAGTTGTTACTCAAGGTATTCGAGTCGAGGTACACTCACTGTCAATTTTCTGTTTATAGGTTAACATGGCATTTGTGAAGGGAACTAATAAGAGAGTACAATGGCTAGAAGCAAAATGCCCCTCAGTAATCAGCCCCTGGATAATTTAGAGTTGACTGTATCACGTAAATGTCCACCTCTCAAGATAGGGAAGCTGGGGATCATGTGTATGCTTCGTATTCCTGGTAGTGTTCACGTTCTTCCTATTTTGTAAACTGGCTGTGTGAAAATGCTGATAATAATAATACCTTTTGTTTATATTAAATCTTTTACATTATGAAATTCATTCACATTCATTATTTTATTTAATTTTGTCTTTACAATAACTCTGGGAAATAATGTGTTAGATATTAAACAAAGAACTGAAGCTCAAATAGGTTAAATGGCTTTCTCAAGGTCACATGGCTTCTAAGTATTTGAACAAAGGCTAGTACTAAGGTTTTCTGTCTTCTAATCCAATATTATTTTTAATATAAAGTTACCTCTTCAGCATATTCCTGCAAAACTTCCCTAGTTTACAATCAGAATAATAATGCTCATTAATATACTACTCCAGATACCCCAGTGACAAGAAATGCAAATTCTTCCTGCTAAAGATTGTTCTGTAAAGTCAACATCTTTTGGGAGACTTGGTAAATTCTTCTCTAACCCTGAGAATCTGTGGTTCTATGAACCTGGATGGCCTGATAGGGATAAAATCCCAGCTTGGTTTTGAAGTGCTTGCCATCATGAGACAATTTTCTTCTCTTAGGGAATACCAGAGGGCTCCATCTTGTCAGGAACTAGTTCCCGAGCATGTGTTTCATGTGCTTGGGTAGGTTCTCCACTGGATCCCATCCATGTCTTGGCAGCCAGTGGGCCCAATGGAATCGTGATTGGGAACACGGTAATAATGATTTTGCTTGGATTTCCACTCTCTTTTTGCAGAGCTGCATAAAGAAGTATGGGTTTAGCTTACTTCTGGGCCTGGAGAACTGCTTTTCTGGCACTGCCCCCACTTTTCTCTGGAGAAGGGGAGCTCCCTGTGTTTTGGTGATTACCACAGCATTGACCCTACTTTGGCCCCACATGTTTGCATCCATCTTCCAAGGCTAAGCTGCCTTTCCCCCTCAGAGACAGCCTCTGACCCTTGGTGTACAGTTTGTGACATCACAGGTGTTACTATGGTAACAGACATGTTATAAATGCAGGATAATAGCCCTGCTTTTGCTTTTTTCTTTTCCTCATGCAGTGAAGGGAATCACCATGATCCATAAATAATACTTACAGGTTTTTCTGTAGACTCTAGAAAATCAACAGAATAAGGCTTTGCCACACAGGGCAGCCATTTAAAAAACTGTTTTAAGAATATTAGAAAGTAATAAAAAATACTGACCAACTCTTTCTTTTTATGTAAACATGTCTGTATTCTTTTAGTTTGAACAAATGTGAAAACCTTCTTTGCTCATTTTAAAAATCACATCATGAACATAGTCTGAAATGGCAAAAAATATATCAGCAGGAATTTTGAAAGATAGCAGATTAATTACATTGTAACCTTGCTGTAATCCTTCTCGTGTTAGAGATTTGGCCTCAACCCTTTGGGACTTCATTCAAAGAAGATTTTGCTTATAAAGGGCTTTTGGCACAGATTGTAAGAACTGCACTGCAGTGACTCACATTAAAATACTTGTCCCTGTGCTTGGTTCCATTGACTGGATGTCAGTCTTCTGCAGTGGTTGGGCTGGTATGGGTCTCCCCACCTTGTCAACTTCTGGTCAAAGTAACCAAAATAGACTGTGACCCAGTTGGAAACTAAACCAAGATTTTCCCCCTCATGGTCTTAGGCTTCCTCCATGACAGTATTTTGCTCCCAAGAATTAAAAAAAAAAAAATCAGTCAAATAAAACTATTAGTGTAATTGTTTTTGTTCACAAGGAAAGATGAAAGATGTTCACAAGCAACTTTTTCTAGAAAACTTCTGTGCTGCAGAAAACACTGTATATCTAGGAAACCACATTTTAGATCTGGGTCTTTTGACAGGTTTTTCCAGAGGCTTACAACTTGCCCATTCCAAGTCCAGAATCTCTGTAAATCTCTGACTACATTTAAGTGAAATGAAATGTGAAAAAAGGAGGGAATATACTTCTCTTGATGCACTTATGGGGCAGTCTTGAATAAAATGTCTTTTACCTTAGATGATAAGGGCCCTTATTCCTATTCCTCACCATGGTCCCACGTGTGAGGTTAAAGGACAGGTCCATCCACATGGCACACATGGATTTGTGTGGAATGAGATGAGATCAGTCTCCTAAGACCAGCCTGATTTCCTGTGTGCAGAAACATCTTGCCTTTCTTTGAAAACAATGACCATTTCCTGTCCTCCAGGATGGTTTGCTTTCAGTGAGCTTTCCAAATTCGAGTTCAGTTATAGTCATGGAAATATGATATATTTTTTCAGGCAAATCTTGCAATTCCTAAGGGTTTATAAGAACTGGGCTCTAAGGAACCATTAGCTTTACTGAGAATATGGAAACATTCACGTGATCTGCTAAGCTCTGTGTATATAGCTGAGTAACCCACAGTTAATAAGCATGTTACTTTTTTGGCTCTTACAATTCTTACATGGAGTTGTGCTTGCAGGGAAGTGGGAATCAGAATGTGGTTTGCATTATGGTCATTATTTATTTTATCTGTTATTCAGTATTCTTGGGGCTTGCATATGATGATGTATTCCAAATAGCCATTGAGAAAACAGGATTTAATAAAAATTGCTTTGGACTTTATTTATTTGTCCAACTTTTAAAATGTGATTATTAAATAAAATTACCCAGAGTTAATGGGATTTGGATGATTTTCTATTTATATGCTAGATACATTTCTCGAAAAAAAAAGAAGAAAAAGAGGTTCATTGAACCCTCAGTTTTCCAAGCCACTTAGAGCAAGGACAAGAGGAATTATGATGAATAGCAGAAATAGGAGTAGTTAATAATGTAATGATATATTCTCATCATAGCTAATATTTTTTGAGCATGTATTATGGAACAGGCATTGTGCTAATAGATTTCATTTAATTTCCACAACAACTCTATATGGATGCTATTATTAACCTTGTTTTACAGATGAGGAAACTGAGACCTAGAGAAGTTAAGTAACTTGCCTGAGGTTACACAGGTGATAAGTGGCAGAGCTGATATTTGAACCTGTGCATTATGTCACCTTAACCCATATTCTTAACCACTGGACTATCCAAAGCACCCTGTTAATCGCTTAGTCAATTGAGTACTTACTGAATGTTCCTTACATTGTACAAGACAATACAATTATATATCATCATCCTTGACTAACAAGAATTTACAGTGTAGCCGGCATACAATCAAAACATCATTTTAGTGTGACTTTGGAATGTATGATATAATTTTAGCTGCATTTGGAGGGTGCATGCTGGGAATACAAGGATAGTTAAAGTGGAGTTGCAGAAAGATAATCAGGAATTGTTATATTTGTGCAGTTGAGGAGAAATGACACCTGAAACTTAATGTAGGCCAGAAGATAGTCATTTGAAATTCAAAGTGATTAAAAAAGATCCAAAATGAAACCAAAAAATACTAGCTACTATGATATGGGTCCTGTTTTATTGTTGTTTATACAAGTAAGGGTTCTTTAAAAAGTAAGAGGAAAATTTTAGTGTGTTCAGTCGTTCTTAATGTCAGATGGAATGTATGATTTGAATGGTAGCATGATGTGGTGAAAAGACTGCCAGAGTGAGAACGGGGAGACCTTTGTCATTAATGCCAACTCTGCCACTTATTGGCTGTGTAGTCTTGGATAAGTCAGGCTCTCTGAGCCTTAGTTTCCCTGTCTGCAAAATGATGTGGTTAGCTTGGGTGATTTGTAATTTCCCTAAATTTATAAAATCCTGATTCTGTGACTTATATGGTTAATTGCTCACCAAATTTTATGATTTGAAAGAATATATTTTAATATACTTTAATATGTAATTGTTAATTGATTGAGCAGACATAAAGCAAGCTCACATATATGTGTAGTTACAGCAGCCAAAAGCCTGATGGAAGATTTATGCTACTTGGGACAACTTTTAATGCTTGTTAATTTTTACTTTGAACAAGTGATTGACTTGAAATAATAGAATTAACTTTTTAAAAGATAAAAAGTACTAGAAAAAATGAAATGTCAGTAAATAAAAGGACTATATTACCTACACGTTGTTAGAACTAATCATTTTTTGTCATTCAGTGTTTTATTTAACTCCATTATAAAAATCTCCCCTAAAATGTTTCTTAATCTAACTAGGGGTTTGTTTGACCTAACAAGTCCAGAAATGATGTCTATGGCAACCACAGACACCCCAAAACATGCCACTGGGGAGTGAGAAATCTTGTATTTTGAAGGTTGTTTTATTGGGACCATTATTCCAACAGTCCTCAAATTGCTCAACCCAACCCAGGGCATCTCATCCAATTGCCAGAGAGCAACAAGGAGTCAGGACAATGGGAATTTGGCTAAGAGGAAAAGAGCAACAGATCCCTTTCCAAATAGATTTCCAGAAATCCAAATGAGTGAATTATGTACTCCTCATTGGCGAAATCTATAAGCTCTGCCCACCATCAGTTGTAAGGAAAAACTGGGAAATTTATTTAAAGACATTAAACAGTGCTTAATATGAAAACATGAACATATCGAATCCACGTACCTTTGTAAAGAAAATGAGAAGAATGGCTATAGCAGGGAAATTGACAGAATCAGGCACATTAGACTGAAATGAAAGTCATAACAAGTGCCTCAAATAAGTATCAAAAAGACCACACACTCTGACCATAATGCAGTCAAATAGTGACCAAGAAGAACAAACTGACAAAAATGGTATCATGGAGCATACCAACCAAGTCTAAATTAAAGCAGCTCAACGAGGGCTTCACATTGGAAATGAAACCATATGCACCTAAGTGAATTGAAATGAAGCTACTGCATATCCAAATTTAAGTGGCAGAGCTAAAAGGGTGCAAAGAGGGTTATTCATCATCTTACAACATTTGTTCCAATTTAAGGATGAGACAACGATAATGGCAACAATCATTAACATTTACGGTGTTTTAGTCCTACTGTGTACTCATTTGTGCCCAATAAGCGGAGAGCTGGAACTAAAAGCTTTCTCATATCTATTCCAATCGTAGTCTTTCTCTGGGGTGTGGTCTCATATGTAATATAAGGGATACATTTTTAAAGGGATCTTTCCTACATTCCTTACTCCCATAAAAAGTCTCTGCAGTGTGAGTTCTTATACGGACTATGAATTTGAGACAACATTGAAGCCTTTTCCATATTCCTTAGATTCATAGTTTCTCTCTAGTGTGAGGACAAACGTCTACTCAAGATGAAATGCCTTCCATAGACCTCACATTCTAAGGGTTTCTTTTCAGTATAAATTTTCAGAACTAATGATTTTTATATTATACATAAATAGTGATCACTGGAAGTAATTCCTAAAATTTCTGCAAATAGAAGTCACATTACATTTAATTTAACTTACCAAAACAGACACAAAAAGAAATAGAAAACCTGAGTAGTCCTACACCTATTAAATAAATCAAATAATTAAATCTTTTCTGCAAAGAATATTCCAGGCTTAGATGGCTTCAATGGTAAATTCTATGAAACATTTAAGGGAAAAATATAACCAAACTTGAAGAAACTCCCCTAGAGAATAGAAAAAGAAGAAACACATCCACTCATTTTATTCTGTCAGCATAACCTTGATCACATTACATGCCAAGGGCATTATAGGTAAGAAAATGATAATTTAATGTAACTGTGTTACATTAAAACTGAAAACTTCTTTTCATCATGAACACTAGGTATTAGCCCTTTATCTGATACATAGTTTGCAAATATTTTCTCCCATTCTGTAGGTTGTCTATTTACTCTGTTGATTATTTCCTTTGCTGTGCAAAAAGCTTTTTTTAATTTAATCAAGCCCCATTTACTTATTTTCGTTTTTGTTGTATTTGCCTTTGAGGTCTTAGTCATAAATTCTTTGCCTTGGCCAATGTCTAGAAGAGTTTTTCCTTCATTTTCTTCTAGAATTTTTATAGTGTCATGTCTTATATTTAAGTCTTTTATCCATCTTGAATTAATTTTTGTATATGGTGAGAAATAGGGGTCTTGTTTCATTCTTTTGCATGTGGCTATCCAGTTTTCCCAGCCCCATTTATTGAATAGGGCTTCCCTTCCCCAGCATATGTTGTTGTCTGCTTTGTTGAAGATCAGTTGGTTGAGGTAGATGATTTTATATCTGAGTTCTCTATTTTGTTCCATTGGTCTATGTCTCTAATTCTATACCAGTACCATGCTGTTTTGGTTACTATAGCCTTATAATATAATTTGAATCAAGTAATGGGATGCCTCCAGATTTGTTCCTTTTACTTAATATTGCTTTGGCTATTTGGGTTCTTTTTTGATTCCAAATGAAGCATGGAATTATTTTTTCTGCATCATGACCACTGATGCAAAGATCCTGAACAAAATTATAGCAAACCAAAACCGATGATATATACAAAAGGATAATACATCATGACTAATTTTGATTTTTTCTAAGAATGCAAGGTTGGTTTAAATTTTAAAAATTAGTCAGGCCAAGCATGGTGGCTTACGCCTGTAATCCTAGCTCTCTGGGAGGCTGAGGCAGGCAGATCGTTTGAGCTCAGGAGTTCGAGACCAGCCTGAGCAAGAGCGAGACCCTGTCTCTACTGAAAAAATAATAAAGAAATTAGCTGGACAACTGAAAATATATATATATAAAAAATTAGCCAGGCATGGTGGCGCATGCCTGTAGTCCCAGCTACTTGGGAGGCTGAGGCAGGAGGATCACTTGAGCCCAGGAGTTGGAGGTTGCTGTGAGCTAGGCTGATGCCATGGCACTCTCGCCAGGGTAACAGAGCCTCAAAAAAAAAAAAAAAATTTTGTAGAGATGCAAAGGGGCAAGAATAGTCAAGACAATCTTGATGAAAAAAATAAAATTGGAAGGCTTATACTGTTGGATCTCAAGATTTATTATAAGGCTAGAATAATTAAAACAATAGATTATGGTGCAAGGACATACGTATAAACAATTGCAACAGAATCCAGAAACAAATCTAAATAGATACTTGATTTATGACAAATGTATTACTCAGCTTGGGCTGACATAACAAAATACCATAGACTTAGTAGTGGCTTAAACAACCAAAATTTACTTTCTCACAGTTCTGGAAACTGGAAGTCCAAGATCAAGGTGTCAGCAGGGTCAGGATCTTGTTAAGGCTGTGTCCTTGGATTGCAGATGGTTACCTTTTCTCTGTGTCCTCATGTGGCAAAGAGAGAGAGAGCAAGCTCTCTGGTGTCTCTTTTCATCAGGGCACTAATCCCGTTAGACCCCATCCTCATAATCTCATATCACCCTAATTATCTCCCAAATACCCCATGATCAAATATAAGCACATTGTGGGTTACGGCTTCAACATATGAATTTTGAGAGGACAAAAACATTCAGTCTCCATAACAACAGAGATGACACTGCAGAGCAGTGGGGAAAAGATAATCTTTTCAATAAATACTTTTATGAAAACAATGTATTTTGATTCTCTACTTCACACCATTCACAAAAAATTCTAGATGCATCATTGATCTAAATGTGACAGGTAAGACAATAGACCTTCTGGAAGAAAGCCTAGGAGAATATATTCATGATCTTGAGCAGACTGGTATTTCTTAAACTATATACCAAAAGCACTAACCATAAAGCAAAAGATTGATTAAATAAAATGTATTACAATTAAGAACATTTGTTGATTAAAATAAATCTTTCAAAGGAATGAAAAAGCAAATCACTGAATAGGAGATGATGTTTGTAATACATTTCCCAAAAAAAGATTCATATTGACAATATATAAAGAACCCCTATAAGTAAAAACAAAAATAGCTCAATAGGAATATGGGCAAAAAATGTAAACAGGCACTTCACCAAAGAAAATATCCAAGTTGCTAATATACATTAAAAGTTGTTCAATCTCATTACACTTTAGGTACATAGATTTAAAATCATGAGAGATCAGTACACACATATGAGAATGGCTAAGATGAAAAAGACTGACAATGCCAAGTTTGAGGAAAATGTGGAGCAACTGGAACTCTCATGCATAGCTAGTGAGAGTGTCAATCAGAATAACTGCACTTGAAAGCTGACTGGCAATATCTATTAATGCTAAACATACACATATACTATTACTCAATAATTTCATCTTATGTATGTTTGTAGTCAACAGAAATGTGTATTTGTGAGCCAAAGATACAGAATAATCTTCATAGTAGCATTCATTCATAATAGGTAAAAACTGGAAACAGCCCAAATGTTCAACAGTTGTTGACATGGACCCCCTAGGGGATCCTTGGATGTGCTTAGGGGGGTGAGTGTGGGCCTTAAAGTTGAATGTGAAATTGTGTGTATATCATATATGTATAATTTAGGAAAAGCTGGTCCTTTTTTGTCAAAAGTTCCTTGCCTCAAAAAATATTAAAAATTCCTGCTTAAGAGACCAAGATTTTCCTAGCTAAAAAAATTTTTTTAACTCCTCCTAATTTAAACACCTAAGCCCTAGAATGTAATTTTAACTTTTTTTTTATCTTGTATCCTATCTCTAGTCTGTTCATAGCTTTCTCAAATCAAATAGAAGATTTAAAATCTTGTCATTCCTTATTATTAAGGAATTACCATCTAGTGAAGTCCAGATGTATCATAGGGAAGCCTAAAAATTAATTTAAAGGCATAAGGCATAAATATCTCCCACTGTGGGTCTGCTTGAGAGCAGCTTTTGATGTGATGTAAAGTGGAGAGAAATTACTGGGCAAGTGACAAAGTAGAATATACAATATTTCTACACCCGTGGTTCTTATCAGGGGATTACTTAACCCACCAGGGGACATTTTGGGTTGTTATAACTGGAAGAAGGGGTGCTATTGGCATCTAGAGGGTAGAGGCCAGGGATGCTGCTTAATGTCCTACAATGCACAGGACAGCCCAAGACAAATTATCCAACTGAGAATGTCAGTAGAGCCATACTGAAACCAGGCTCTACAGCGATGACAGCTCTGTGCATGGGACATATCTTGTGCACTATTCCAAGCCCTCTCAGTCCCTCAAGCCCTCTCTCACTCCAGGGATTGCTATAAGGGTGTGTGTGTTCTGAAAGTGCCTTGGCTCACACCTGTGGCATATGTCTCTAGCGTCCTGTTCTGGGGCTTCTCTGACATGGCAGTATGGGCATCCCGTGTGGATCCTTGTAGCACTCACTCATACGTGTGCAAACCGGAAGTGTGGGGGATTAATACACTAGATCAATGGGGGGCTGAAAGTTAATGAATAAATTCTTCTGTCCCCTGGGTGGATAGTTATAAAATGTTTTCATAAACTCCAAAGAATTACCTGTGCAATTAAACACCAGTGTCCCTTAGCAGTGACCAACTCAAGAACACATCCTTATATTGGCCCTTTCTTCTACCACAATCATTCCCCTTGTCCCTCACTCCTGCGTTCTGGAATCACATGCTCAGTTAGCAGCCTGTGTGCAAGTCTTTGTCTCAGATTCTGTTTGGAGAAACTCAGGATGAAATACTATGTATATGGAAGTCCACAATGAAAGACCAGAAGTTAATGGAAGAGAACATAAAAAGTTAGAATTTTGTGAACATTTGTCTTTTCCCTCTAAAGTCCAGCATGAATATATAATAGAAAAGTAAAAATGAGTAAAAAATGTGTAAAAAGAGGATAAAATATTTGGTGGTGCAAGTATTGGAACACTCAGAAAAGGCCATTTCTAAAATTGTCCCATTAGCCAAAAAATTTTCTGAGTCTCTTATGATAGGGGTAAGGGAGAACAGTGGTGGCCGTACAAAAGGAGAAAAATCAAGGAAATTAAGTCAGGGGTTCAAGAAAAAGAGGAAAGAAAAAAGAATATTCTCTACCTGCACTCCTTTAAGTGGATCTTGTTATTCTGAGAGACGTGGAATCCTAGAATTTTATTTAGAAGGGACCTAGGAGACCATCTACTTGAATGCCCTCTTTACAGATGAAGAGATAAGGTCTGGAGAGGCTAAATGAACTTTTCAAGGCCACTCAGTTGCATTGATGGCAGGACCTTCTGAAATGGGGACACCATCTACTCACGGATTCTGAATTACATGCCTCTGTGATTTCTGAGGCAGCCTGGAACTTCTCTTGGCATTATTTAAACTCTTTTTGGGGTTATGACCTAACTAGGATAATACTTTCAGGATACCCTGCCCCAAGGTCACCAAGGAGCTAAGGTGCTAACAGGAAATACGAGGAAATGTCAGAGAGGGACTGTGTGTCTGGAATTTCTTGTTATTTTAGGGACATTCCTAATGCTGACTTCTCAAAGTTCCTATTAAACTGAGAAGACTTAGTCTGTGGATTTGGCCAAGGAGAGTGGAAATAATGATCCCATTCTGTTCTGGGGCTTTTTACTGGTGTTTCTCTCTAAGGCAACTTTGTTCTGAGTGGTCACCAAAGATGGTGCCCTTGGCTTCCTCCCCCCGTTCCCCTCGGGTATCCAATCAAGATGTACCTAGTAAGGATTCTGCTTTTCCTGCTTCTTATGCTGAGACCTGAGGTAAGACATTTTATACTGGTGAAGAAGACAGACAAGGCTCTTGTCTTACCTGGCTCACAGTCTGGTGGAGAAGACAGACATTTAAAAAAATCTCAATCAAGTCTGAGAATCGTCAAGTCCAGAGTGCTGTGAGATCTGACCAGGTTTGGGATCAGGGAAGGCCTCCCTAGGATGAAGTTTAAGATAAGATACAAAGGACTGAATTGGTCAGTAGGACCAAATTGGTCAAGGATTTGGGGGTTGTAAGGAAGCAGCACATGGAAAAGCTCAGAGTGGAACAGGAGCCTTAAGAAAGGGAAAGAAGCCAGAACCCAGAAAGTAGGCAGGCTGAGAGGCTGGCCTGGTCATGGGAGCTGTGGAGACCATTTCAAGAAGTTCCACCTTCTTCTTGGGGGCAGTGGGTGCCACTGAAGGGTTTTGAGCATGTGAGAGCAGTGATCAGATTTGTGTTTCAGAAGAATTCCCCAGATACAGAGTAGAGAGAATGAACTGGATGGGAGTGAGCTAGGAGGCCACTTGTAGTATGGGTAAGAGGTATTGTTGGCTTCACTGGAATGGAGAGCAATAAATCCATGAGGACAGGGCACCTAGAATAGTGTTTGGCACATAAATAGACTTGATAAATATTGATTAAATGAATGAATGAATGAGTGAATATACTATGAAAATATTTAGGAGAACCTAGTGATTAATCAGAATGTGAGAGGTGAGAAGGAGGGAGGAGGCAGGAAAGATGCCAGATTTCTGCCATCAGGTGACTAGGTGGATGCTAGGGCCAGGTACTGAGATGGGAAACACAGTGAAGGGGGCTGGTTATGGGTAGGGGTACGTATGCAGCTTTGGATGTAGTAGGTCATGAGAAATAATTCTATTGATTTGGGAGTCATCATCTTATATATGGTAACTGGAGTAACAAGAATGCATAGATGGTATGGCTCAAAAGGAATGTGTAGAGGGAATAGAGAACTCTGAAGGATTTCCAGTTGGTGTTGCCCTCCACCTTTCCCGTAGCTGGGTTACTTTGGCATGTCATTTCTCGTCACGTTCCAGAGTAGGGATTGGCATGGGGTCCCTTCAGAGAGTCCCTAAACCATTCACTATTCTAAAATCTAAATAAATACCTTAAGGAGGAAAGGAGGAACAGGGAAGTAAATTATTTTGTTGACAACGTTTCAGCAGGTTCCTATTGGTTCTTTTAACAAATTTAGTTGAGTGAAATTCTTCATACCCTTCAATCTACAGAACTTGCCTTTCTGGATGTGACTGCAGTTCAGGGCTTTGAGGGAAGAAGTGGGGCTGAAGAGAGAAAAAGAAGTACTTTCTGTAAATGCTTTGCCCTTCCCAGGGGTCCCTTTGACCCCCAGTCTCTAGCCTGTCAATTTGCCTCCTCTAGCAGGTGGCCCCAGCATGCCATGCTGCTTGGCAGGACCGTCTGGAATGCTAAGAGGTGAGGCTTCGCTTGCTGACCAGGTGTGATGGGCCTGCTTATGCTTATACCCACTCTATGGTCACCGAGACCACCTGGCTCCTGTGACCCCTGGGGGCGATGGAGCCCTGGGACAGGCCAGGCTTTTCCTCAGTCATTTTCTATTGCATATTGGCATCTTACACTGGGGGCAGCCATGGAAAGCTCCTTGAGGACTTGGATCATGTCTGTCTTGTCTGCCAGTGTCTATCCAGCCCATAGTACAGTGCCTGGCACAAAGTTGAGTAAATGAGTGAATCCTTTGTCTACCTTTGGGGAGATTTATCAACCACTCTGGAGCCCATTAAGTATAATTAACGGGACAGCCAGATTTGAGAAGGGGAAATGAGCCCTTCAGGTAAAGAGCCGGCAATGGCAATGCTTTTCTTGCTCTAAGGTCCTGTATGAAGAAGCTTGACCCTTTAGTCCTCATATGCCGCCGCTTGTATTTCTTTGGAGATAGTGCCCCTCTAGGCAGGGCAGGGGCTCGGAATTGGTTTTCTAGTAGTGGTGGATTTGCTGGAGCACATTTTGTGACCTGGCTCCCCTGTCCCTAATCACATTCATATGTGAGCTAGATGCTGAGTGGACTTCAGCCATGTAGGAGAGAGAAGTCCAGACAGCAGCCAATAATTGCAGCATCATTGTTGCAGGGCATCTGAGATGGGTCAGTGGATCACATCCAGGGCTCAGGGATGGAAGACTAGATTTTACCTGAGCTTCTTGTCTGTGGCAGCCACCTACTGAACATGAATTATTCAGTTTGTATTATTCTCCCTTTGCCTTATTGTTGATTTTTGTCATTTTCTCTGTAGAACTTTATAGGAAAAGGGTTGCCTTCTCTGTGTTTAATGCATGTAGCAGACACCATGGGACTTTGTGGACTAAGGGCATCTTTGGTCAGTCTCTGACGGTGTTTATTGAGGACTAGTAGGTGTTGGTCAGCATGTCCAGCACTGGCCACATGGCTGCAGGCCTTGTGTTTTTGCCCAGTGCAGACAAAGTAGGCTCCTGGCAACCAAGGATCCGGTTCTGGGCAAAAGAGGAGAAACCTTCTTGATAATTAATGACCCACATGGAAATGCTTATGCCTCAGTGCTAATATAGGGCAGTGGAGCAGCAGGATCCAGGAGACTTCCTCGGAAGTCCAGTCTTGGGAATTTTCTGTGAAAAGACATGTCCACTGTCAAGATTGTGAAATAAATTTGGCACATTCTAGCTCCTTCTTGAAGATTCTTAATTATGCATTGGTGGAAACAAAATGTCTTGTAGTAAAAAGCCTGTTGTTTAACTTTGTTTTGTTTGGTGTCATCCACACATATAATCACGGAAGTCTTTTTAAAAATAACATCTATGTTCTTTTCAAAAATTGAGGCACGATGGCACATACCTGTAATCTCAGCTACTTGGGAGGCTGAGGTGGGAGGATTGCTTGAGCCCAGGAATTCGAGACTAGCCTGGGCAACAAAGTGAGACCTTGTCTCAAACAACAACAACAAAAACAACAAAGAACACCCCAAAACACCCATTTAAGTAGGATTAGTGTTTTGCGGGATGTGCTTTGGGACATGTTGCATACAGGACTCTGGGTTTTCTTTACTCTGAAGTTCTACCTTTTTCCTTTCCTATCCCAGTTTCTTAGGGTGAGCACATAGGAAAGATAGTCTCTCTACAGAGAATACTGAGAAACAGAGGCGAGGTTGTCAAAGAGACTCACAAGAAGCAGCCCCTTCACTGGCAAATCAGTGAAATTATGGGGAGATACTCAAATTAATATCAGGGAGCCGGAGGCACGTGCCCTAAGTAGTGTCATGTTACGGAATCCCAGTTCGGCATGGTATTCAAGAAGTAATTTCTACTTTGTGACTTCATGGGTCTCCCCTTTTATTTTCCTTCTTTGTTTGAGTGCTGGGAAAATAAGTGAGGAAGGGACACTGGATCTGGATATAAAGCAACTTCATTTTGTTTGAATTTGACCCCAGAGTCAATCTTCACAATGATTGCTTCGCACTTTTCCCCGGTCTGCTTTGACTAGAAACACAGGGAGATGAACTCTGAAATTTCAGTTATTTCCGGGTCGGCTGCATTTTGGTAATTGTTTTCGTCTCATTCTTAAGTCCGTCCTCTTCATTTCCACCGTCGCCCTGTAGGTTCAGGACTCCCTCCCCTTTCCTCTGCAGTCA
This sequence comes from Avahi laniger, assembly GCA_963575035.1. Taxonomy (NCBI): domain Eukaryota; kingdom Metazoa; phylum Chordata; class Mammalia; order Primates; family Indriidae; genus Avahi; species Avahi laniger. Next base: position 95,033 of record CAUYSK010072856.1, read on the forward strand.
TCCATTCGTCTGTCCATTACCCCCTCACTCGGCATGGTTTGAGCTCCACTGTGTGCTAGGCACTGGACACACGGCGTGACTGGGATGCGGACACTGCTCTCGTGGTGCTTACTGAAGCTTCTCGATGTGGAACTGGATTCCAATCTTTCCAAATTCTGATCCATCCTGCTGGAGACATTTCTCAGCACCTTTCTGATCCTATCACGTCCTACTGAGGAACATTGAGGAGCTGCCCCACCCCCGCCCCCTCGAGCAAAATAACCTGCAAGAGACTCCTTGTTCGGGTCCCACCAGCCACAGTCTAAGCCAGTTTTCCTTTCACACATCTTGGTCAACTGGATTACTACAGGGTCCCTGCCTGCCCCCAAGCCTGTCCGCCACTCCCTGGCTCCTGCGGTACCCCTGTCCTTCTTCTCCTTCTCTTGAACTCCCTCCCCCTCCAAATCCTTCCAGACCCAAATCAAATGCTGTGTTGGCTCTAACAGCTCTCTGAGCCTCTCCTGCTGCATCCTGCCTGTCCTATGGTGGACCACACACTTCTCTGTCTTTTCTCTCCCCGGCAGGGCCGTGCCCCATCCGACTCGGCATCCTTGATCAGTTACCCGGCACAGGGACCTGCATGTAAATGCTTAATTCTTTCTGGAATCACGTTCTTTATATCTATGTCTATCTATATACTATACATATAAATAATTAAAGTTGGCTAGAAAAGTTCCATTAGGAAATAGAAAATTAATTTTAAAGTCTATCATTTTTCTATAATTTTGTATAATATGTGCTCATTTCTTTTACTTATTGGAACCAGATTTTAGTTTATGTATAGAGATTTAGATTTTATTTTGGGGTTAAGTACTACTCTATTTAGAGAGGTATGGACTATTTAAATTCTGGAAATTACTTCATATCTATTTTCACAAGAAAATTAGGAATAATTTTAGGTACTACAAAGACTTACATAGTTGGATGGGCCTCTATCATTTAATTGCATCTATCCTTTTAATGAGAACTCAGTACAATATAATTTTATTATTTCAGATTCTACTATTTAGGAATTCTTGATAGTTCAGTTACCAAGGTGGAGGATATTTTTAGTTGTTACTCCGATACTTTTTTAAAAAGCAAATTTTTCAGGCACTAAGGAAGATCTACCTATGTGTGCATAGTTAATATAATAATTACAAAGAATTCCCGTCTATTAATTACAGAATATCTGGCAGTACAGTAATATATTTGGCAACATCCTGTCAACTACTAATTCAAGTTAAGTAATTTCTTAAAAGAATAACTGTAAGTGAAGCCTTTATTAATTCTAATGGCTTTACTCTTAAATAATCTGAGTTAGTGAAATTTAACCAATTACTGGGTTGTTCTTTGTATTCAAGGATAGTGGTTCTACATGTGTCATCCATGGGAGGAGATGTGATCGAAGAGACTGGTACCTGGTCACCTGGCCTCTTCAGATTGCATACAGCTGACACCTGCCCTTTTCTTGTGGCTCTGATTGCCATTAATTCTAAGGAAGACTCATTTACATATGGAATGTGTATGTTTTCTCTTTTTTTCTCCTCACCACAGCTATGGTTAGGATGGGCATTACTATTCCCTGAGTGACTTACTCACTTCACGTAACTAGAAGGGACAGTACTAGTACTTTCCCCAGTGTCCTCTGTCTCCATCTCTGCACTCCACCACACTGTCTTTCAAATAGTAGTGACTCAGGTTTGCAAAGCAATGTACATCTATTACCTAATTTGTTTAAAAAAACTCACCTCGTTGAGATTGTTATATAGTGGATCTGCCTATGGCTTTTCTTTGCTAGCAATCCCTACTTGTATGCCATTCTTCCCCACCTCCTTCAACATCTATTGTGCTTAATATTCATACATAAAAGACACTCTGAAAATATTTGACATGAGATACGGTGTCATCAGACAGTATTTTTTTCTGTGCACTCTGCCTTCATTTGGCTGTCCTCAGGTTGCTCTGAGTGTATACCCAAGGCCAGACATTAGCTAAGTAGTATGTCCTACCTATCCCATCTCTGCCCTGCACTTTTCTCATTGGAACCCTATCCTCAGTCCTTCTCATTTCCTATGCAGACTTGTTATTCAGAAAGAATCATTCATTCTAAAGCCCAAATCATTATTTACAAATAGATATTGAGCCTACCTACTTTCAGGGAATTTGTATTTTAATGAGATATAAGAAACATTTAGCCAAAGAAATGACCTTCTAATGGTAGAATTTAATCTTAGTGAGCAGCCGAAGGATAAGTTTTTGAAGCTAAGATATTCTTATTGGCACCCTTGAAATTATAGAGGTAGGGGGTCTCCCACTTCACTCACCTGGGAAATCAGTCTGTCCTCATTCTGCTGTGATCCCCCTGCTTAGAAAAGAGAAAACTGGCAAGAGTGTTGCTTGCCAGTGGGTAGAATAACTGCTTCCTGAGATCCAAGTATTATTGGTTCTGTCTTATCATTTAGTGTTTAAGTAGCACTTGCTGGTGTAGTTGAGACAGAACGTTTGCAGCAGCTCCATGCCTCATAGTTACAAAGAAGTAAAGGCTTGCGCTATGGGCCTTTAACTTGTATTTTAAAAAAGCAATCAACAAATATTGATTAACACTTCAACTGTCTCCTCAAAGACATTTTGATCTTTTTGATTCCATTTTCTTTGTCTTTTGGTTGTGTCACTGAGCATGTGCTGTGTAAGTAGCAGAATCTGTGACAGCTTTTAGTTTCTTTTTTTTTTGTAGAGAGAAATCTGTGTGGATGGTGTATAATCTCACATGCTTAGAAAAGCCGTGGTCTCCAAGGTGTACTGGTTAAGAGCTTGGGCTCTGGAGTGAGATGGCCTGAGCTTCATTCAGGCTTTGGTGTGTACTCAGTCTGTGATCTGGAGCAAATCACTTACCCTCTAAACTCATTTTCCCCATCTATACAACGGAGATAATGTTAGTACCTGCGTGGTTGTTAGTGGTTGTGAGTAAGACTAAATAATATTGGAATGAACCATGCACTGTGCCTGGCACCTACTAAGCACTGAGTGATGGCTAGCTGTGATTCTTTTCCTTTTGGCTCTGTGGTCCAGGTTTTCTCTGGGTCTCCTTGTACGTTCACTTCTAGAACATAGGGAGTTATATATAGAAGCTTCCATAGAACTCTGTAGGGACTTTAGCTTCTATTGCCTTAAAGCCTTTGGAATTGAGTTATTTCAAGAAGAATTTCTTTCTTTGCAGAAGGACTTTGTGAAGAAAGTAAACTTTAACTCTAGATTCTTGCCTAACTTCCAGGCCATGTCTTTATTCTGTTCTTAAATATAGCTGCTCCAACAAATAGATTGACACAGTACTGTCTGTGCCACACTTTTATTTCATGGCATGGGGAATACACAGCAGTCTCCTTAGAATGCCTTGCAACTTGTCTCAAATATAATTCAAGTCTTGAAATGATTAGGTGAATGTGTGCGTTCTAGGAACAGTTGGAGGAGATAAATGTCACTAGCAAATGCTTTCAGAACTTTCCCTCAGACTCCTATGAAAGTTACAAAGGGGGTGGTAAATCTATCATTTAATTGCTTGGGGTCCATTAAGGCCCTCTGTATTTTCTTTGGGCTCTGGTCAGGTAAACTAGTATGCATATTTATAACCAATTCAAATGCCCCAAAAAGATCACTGACCAATGGCTATCCTTATGTTTAAAAGTCACCAGATAAGGCAATTTCTCAAACAACTTCAACAGGGCATTCCAGAAATGCTTGATCTCATACTTCTCTGCCCTATAATAAATAAATACAATTTTGATTTCATTTTAGAGTAATTAATCTGAACTTCCCCTTCTGGGATGTAAAGTAGAAAAATGTTCTATGGCTCTTTGAACATTAGATTCAGAAGAAAATGCCCTAAACATTCTGCTTAATTAAAACCTGAAGAGGTGGTATGAATTTTTAATGATTAATTGAAACATGCATATTTTGGCTGATACATATTTATATGATTTTATCATAGAAAAATTTTATATGTTATACAAACTGTTCTCTTTGAGAATGTGATTTAATGCTGTAAACATTTTGCCTTTATTGTTGCATTGTTCATCATGAAAAATACAGAGGCTGATGGCTGTAAGATAATGTAATACAGAAATTTGTTATGTGAATCTTATCTGAGGTAATTTCAAGTCTTTAATGGCACAGACCTTTAGCCTAAATATACGATAGGTAATCAGGTTTTCCCTAATTTGAAAAATATGTTTTAAAGGAAATCAAGCTAGAAAAGTTAAAGTACCGGAGCCTTCTATTTTGCCAATGTAAAGCTTGCACATCGTTCTCGGGTTTCAGTTAAGAAAAAGATGTGGTTGTCGAAGTGAACCAATCCCTTTGGCTTTAAGCACTTAAGAAGAGTTCACTTTTCTTACTGTTTAGGATGGGGACACCATATCGTGTCTGGTGGCAGAATTTCAAGCTGTATTTGGCTCACAAAATTCATTTAGATAATCACAGTTCTTTTTTAGTTTCTTAAGTATAATATTAATATAAATGACTTTTATAAGTCTAGAATACCTGGGATATCTGAAAATGTTTTCTTGAATTTTTGGACTAACCCACTTATCAGACTCATCTTTGGATCATTATATGGATAACGGTTTGATGACAGAAAAGCAGAAACTGGATGGAAGTTTTCCAAAGTGTTTGCATTTATGAAACAGAATTTTATGAAAAATGGATTTATGAAAAATGGAATATTGATTTACTTAACAGAACAGATACTAACCACAGTTCTAAGAGTTTTCCAACTGCCAGATACAGAACAATAATGCACATTTTCTTTGGTCTCACCTTTTCATATTGTTACTTTATCGGAAGAATGATTTATAAAAATAATGTTTTAAAATTCTACTTTTTTTGTTGATTTGTTAGGTCTGTTATAAGCAAGTATCCTTGCCTCCCTTTAAAAAATGACAAATGGGTCTGTCTGGTGATGCTGGAGTGAAGCTTGAGAGAGACATGGGACTGCCCTTTGGCCCCAAGCATCCTCCAGGCCAGGTCTGAGTGGCATGCTAAGCCCCTGGCCTTGTGATAGTTTTATACTATACCTTTTCTCATCTCATTGTTGGTCCATTAGACTTAAAGATCTAGGACTGAAAAAATCTATGTTTTGTTTCCCAAACCAGACTATTTAAAGGAAGAAACAACAAGGGGAACCCAATGCATGTTCTCAAATGGCTTCTTGGGAAGTGGGGTCTCCTCATTAAACTGTGAGGCCAAATGATTTCCCCCCGTAAAATTTTTTTTCTTTACAGATTTCAGCAGAGTCAAGCTTATTGTCAGCGGATCATTTGTGAGAGTTCTGCTGTATCATCTTCTTTTTCAGAAATTTAAGATTTTAAAGCATCGTATTGATTGGGAAAAATACAAACTATTAGTGCTAGTTAGTTTAGTAATGACAGCTGATTGTTTTAAAAACATGCTATTTCTGATCTAATTTAAGAAAACTCCTCCATACTCCAAGGTAAATTATGGAGCTTTGTTAATTCTTCATACCATGTAAAATGTCTATATGTAGGCAGATGCCATATTGGAAATCATGTAAAATATAAATAAAAGTTTTCTTTGAATAGAACAAATTATTAAATACAGTTAAACATTTGAATTCATATTATGACTCCATTTCAAGAAAGTTTTGTTATCAGAAATGTTTGGCTAACATCAGAGTTCATTTTTTTGTTTGTTTGTTTTTTTTGAGACAGAGTCTCACTCTTTTGCCCGGGCTAGAGTGAGTGCCGTGGCGTCAGCCTAGCTCACAGCAACCTCAAACTTCTGGGCTCAAGCAATCCTACTGTCTCAGCCTCCCGAGTAGCTGGGACTACAGGCATGTGCCACCATGCCCGGCTAATTTTTTCTATATATTTTTAGTTGTCCAATGAATTTCTTTCTAATTTTAGTAGAGACGGGGTCTCGCTCTTGCTCAGGCTGGTTTCGAACTCCTGAGCTCAAACAATCCGCCCGCCTCGGCCTCCCAGAGAGCTAGGATTACAGGCGTGAGCCACCGCGCCCGGCCCAGAGTTCATTTTTTACAGTCTCATTTGACAGTTAAAAATAGATAACAATATATAATATATGAAATAGAAAAAGTCACTAAAATGACAGTATTTATCCCAGTAAGGTAAATAAAATGCTGAAAGTAGTTTTGAGTGATGATCGAGGAAAAAAGCTGTCTCACTGCACTACAAATCAGTTTGCTTCTAATTTTGCAGGCTGATGACCACACTGCCTCAAACCAAATCCTTCCCCTGGAAATGGAGTGATTGCATGACAGACTCTATGAACCATGAATATGTCAACAGCTCATGGACCAGGCCTTGCTTAGCAATTAGTCTTTGGGGGATTTTATTTAGAAATCAGAGAAGACCATACTAGAGCTTGTTGGTGATTTTGTGATTACCATTCATGTCTGGAGCATGAGTATGGGTTAGTACAAAAAAAATTCCATAAAGGAAGCAGAGATGTGGCAGTCAGTCTCTCTCTCTCTCTCTCTCTCTCTCTGTCTCTCTCTCTCTCTGTCTCTCTCTCTCTCTCTCACACACACACACACACACACAGTCAATTGGGAGGACAGAGAAAACTCAAGGTATAGCAAAAACACCTAGGAGGCAGCAAGGAAACGTTTCTTGGGCTTCTACTTAAAGTTTTCTTTTATTTCCCAACCCGCCCCCGCTCCAGAGGCCAATGTTTCCTAAACTTCAGTTATTTAAATATCACCATCATAATTTTTATCACAACTTCTTACACCTGCACTATGATTTACTCAATATATTTTCCTAAATGACACTTTAAAAGCCTATCTTTGTTTTAGGCAGTAGTATTTGTGGTATCACAGGCTCATTGTGCTAGTTAAATTTGTTTTCTTCTTATACAAAGCAAAAGAAACACAGCATTTTAAATAGTGGAAATATTTGCATACCACCTAAAACCATTCTGAGCATCCCCATGACATGAGTGATGGGTCCTCTGGGAGCTGGTAGGACCACCAGGCTGGCTGAGAAATATCTGACACCCCCATTACCATCCCTCCATCCAGGGCCCGTGAACCGTATCACATGGAGAATTTAAATCAGGCCTGCGTTTCCCTGAGCACACCGGTGCTGCAAGGCTGTTGTCAGAGGCTGCTCAGTGAGCCAGGCTCGTCCCTTTCCATTGCCAGAACCTGACCACTCACATCTTTCCTTTCATGACTACACGCCTTGCCTGGGAACCACTATATTGCAAGAGTAGACGACAGCCCATGTCATTTAACAGTAATAAGGAACTTGTCATGGTTGAGCCTGGCGCCTGACTGTCAAGGTTCACGTGAGGGCATCGCATTTGTAGTTATCACCCTACAGATTGTCCCCCATTGCACATCTTGCAGGCTTTCAGCAGAACCTTTGAAGAAATGGGTCATTTTACAAGCTTCGTTAGCACTGGGACAGGTTTTACTAGTCAGATTAAGTATTTTTACCAGGCTAAGAAGCCCTAGGAGCCCTGGTAGCTCTGTAGTCATGCTCTGGTTTTTTAAGTAAATGTCTTTTGGAAACATAGGAGCCACAGGAAAAAAAAAAAAAAAAAAAAAGAAAAGAAAAGAGAAAGAAAGAGAGAGAGAGAAAGAAAAAGCAAAAAGCCTTCCCTCCAAGAGCTGGCTGTCCTACTCAGTCAGAAAATGACGAGGTCCGGAAACTAGAATCAGACCTCAGTAGCTCTGTCAGGTTCAGGGTGTGTCTAAGTTTGAAGGGATGTTTGCTTCTGATATGAACGTTTTTCTTATACTTTTATTATAGAAGATGATGTGTCAAATGTACAAATAATGTGTGCCTGGTGCCAGAAAGTGGGAATCAAGCGCTATTCCCTGAGTATGGGAAGTGAGGTGAAAAGCTTCTGCAGCGAGAAGTGCTTTGCGGCCTGCCGGCGAGCCTACTTCAAAAGAAATAAGGTAAGAGCACGGGAGAGAGAGGCGGCCCCGCAGGCCTCACCAGCCCGCACGAGCATGTGCCTCGTAGCTTCTAGCGGAAAACACTGTGCACCTTTTTCTCTGATAGTTTTATTCTTTCTGTTTTGTCCGTTCCCTTTCTCTGTCTTGCTTAACCTTTTGGAATAAGGAATCCCCTTCTAATGTGTTTCTCTTGGCTTGGTGTTTGAATTCTGAGAGGCTGAATGAATCTGGTGAGGACACGGTGATCTCAGCTGGTATTCTAATCGGCAGTGTCTCTCCAGCAGTAGAGTACACAGACTAGCCCGGGAAGGATGAGTGGTAGAGATTTCCTATGAAAGCCAAGAGACTAGCCACAGAAGCATGGCCAGAAAGCTTTAGTCCACTCAGTTTAATCCTGTTCCCAGTGGGAATATTGCTATTGCTCTTTCCAAAATCTGACCCACAAATTCTAATCAAGAAAAATGTCAAGTCTCTCTTGACACTTTCTGTTAAAGTTGATTGATACTGAGAAAAAGTGAAATGATGAATACACGAACCAACATGTCTCGCACAGCCGAGCATTTGTGAGAAGCATGGTGGGTAAACACAGGAACAGCCATGGTTATACTTTTTGTATTTTTAAAAAAGACATCCCAGGTCTGAAAATGTCCTTGTAGAAGAGTTTTAGCCATCACTGATGGGAAATGGAATGCATGATGTTTTTACAATCACACGCACACATACACACACAACTGCTTTCTTAAACCTCAAAGAACTGTTTATAGCCTTTTGCCACCAAGTACTGAGGTAAACTACTAGTCCTCGATTATTTTCCATTGATCTGTAAAGCTTCCTTAATTCATAAAATCATCCACATTTTGCTAGGCATTTCCATTTCTATAATACAAGATCAAAATCTGTTCATTCTTAAAGCAAACAAGTATGATTTTTAAAAAGTTTGATATTTGCAATCCTGAAATGCTAATCATGGGCTCACTGCATTGCAGGAAGCACTGTTTGCAGCAAACTATCTCCTGCAAATTTGGGTCACATTCATTCTGCCAAAAAACATAATGCCGAAAGAATTAGGCTGCAGAATTCAGCAGGGTGGAATTTTAGTAGCAGTCTCTAAGAATTAGGCTCATAATCTTCACTGGAACAGAGAGGCAAGTAAGGAAATTGTTTGGAATTCTTTTGGGACAGTCAGCGGTGGAGTTCACTTTCCCTTGGGAGGGCCCTGTGAAGCTGGGGAGGAGGGTGGGAAGAACGACACATGGGAGACACGTTTTGTTTTAATATAGGGGGATTAAAATGATCTCCAAGACCCTGGGGCTCCCGTTTTGAATGCTGAGCACTGAGGTAACAATCCCAGGAGTGGGCCCGATGCTTTCTTCTTCAAAGCCCTACTTACCACAACAAAATACTTTGCATTCCATCCTGGAAGATGGCTATAGAGCAGGGCTTTTTGTCTTTCTGTAATTCGGAGGGGTTATAGGTCTGAATCTTGATGGGCTGTCTGTAGTGAATAAAATCCAGCAAGATGGGTTTGTTGCAATCATGGCAATACGTGTTACACTTTGCAAACCGATTTTACTTTACAGTAAGCCTTTGAAGAAAGGCACCTGATTTCATTTGGAAAAACTATCTTTTACATCATTATAAAGTTTAAGGTCAAATTGATTTTAAACTTCCATAACATATATTTTTGAAAAACAGATAACTAGGAGCCAAGATAAGAATTAGTATTTGGAATATTTACAGTAGGTAAAGTCAGCAATGGGAGGAGGACCACCAGGAGTTATTGGAGTAGGTCTTTGAACATCTTGCAAAACCGTGAAGTTGCAGGGGTTTGGTTGTTAGCCAGTGACGGCTGGCTGATCTTAGTAGTCTATTACTGTCTTCTCTGCAATCTTCACCCTTATTTATGTATTGTAAAGCTCTGCCATCCTATACCTTCTTATTTTTTTTGAAATAGAAAAAATAAACTGGTCATATCACCTGCTGGATTCTTTTTTTTAAAAGAGTGTTATCTCTGTAACAATATTGTATTACAATAAATATGTACTGCTGCTGCATTTCTGTTAACTGATAGGATTTTGTGGTCATTTCATTTAGGGCTTGGGTTTCCTAATGGATTGTATTAGATACCAGTCTCCATCCTGCCATTTCTAAGAACTGCTGTAATAAGCCCCTGGGTGTTTCCCACTGAAGACAGTAGCAAATAGCTACTTCTCTTCTTGTATCATTTAACAAAATCCTTGGTCTTCATTATTAAAATTGTGGACTTTCTTAATCTTAGAAAAAAGGGCAAAATTCTTCCCATTCCTATGTAACAGATTTTTCTAGCTAAATTCTACACTTTTAAATATTGAGAAGTAGATGGAAAACAGTGAATAATGTGTGTGCAGAACAGAATTTTGCCTTAGGTATAGCGTAGATTTTTAAAAAAACATAAAATTAACTATGCTATAAATTATCCTTTATAATGACAGCCCGCTTTTTGCTGGATGGCATGCTGGGATCTAAAAATGGTCTCTGAGTTGAACTCAAATTGCATGCATAACTTTACAAAGAAAAATCCTAGTAGAAAAGGTAGCTAATTAGGAGCAGTATTCAGCTGACCTCTGTTTTGTGTCTGAGCAACACCTGCATTTGTGGATGTAAATTGGACAGCTGTGCCTGTGGTCCTCTTCACAAACGCTTGGGTATAGAGGCAGGAATTGATCTGCTGCTAAAAACAAGGACAAAAATAGCCCAACTCTCAAAATGACGGCCCACTGAAAATGGGCTCTTCAAATTTCGTTTGCTTCCCAAACCTTCATTTCTCTTTGGGTCTCTCTGTCTGTTTAATAGGAAGGTGTAGGGTGGTGAAAATGTCACATACATCCAAACCCTGTCACTATGCAATAAAGTGGGATGGACTGAAGCTAAGTTAACCCTTGATAGCATGTAGGTTATATTTTTTTAGCTGAGTTTAAAATTTTATTTGAAGAGTTGTTTGGATTGCTACAGATATGTAAGCTTTCTTCAAAATGCTTCTACTAAACACTGCTAGGAGAGCGCCATGAATCACAACTATATCCACTTAAGGAATCTACTAGTTTACACATTTTAGGATGTTGGCTCTAAGAAGTTTATAGTGTTAATTCATAATATATTTTGTAGAATCCTTATCCCAAAGGCTCAATTGCTGGCTCAAAAGTGTTCAAAACAGTGGGTAAGAAAAATCACTATGTAGTTGGTGGGCATCGGTTGAACAATGGGATATCAATCTCATTGTTTGATGCACTAGAGATTTTTCAGCCTACTAATAGCTCATTCTTTTCTTAGCCCCTTCTTGGACTTGAAAACATTTCTAGCCTAGTGATTCACCTAGGAGTTGGAAAGTTGCAGAGACTCCTTAGTGGTTTTGTACTCTTGTACATTTAGTCCAGCTTACCAATACAGTTTTATTTTGCATAATAATAGACACTTAAAAATACTCTTTCCTAAGGGAATAATTCTTTGTAACCATTATCTCTCTAAAAAGGAGAGTAACAAACAAGACCACAAATAGTAGTCGTTTCCAAAATAGCCTGTGTTTGATCTTTTTCCTTTTGCATGGGAAATATCCTATTGTCTAAATTAATATCCAAATATTGAGCAGGAAATAAAAATTAAAGACAAATGTCCAAGGCAGGCAATGTAAAGAGTGATTGTTAACTTTTCTCGTTTGGGTCTGAAGTTTATACTGTTCTTTATGGATTAGTAGCATTGATAATTTAGGAGTAAATGCAAATTCCAAAGTTTTGCTTCCTTGTTCTAACTTTTCCATGATTTGAAACAAGAATAGATAGAAATAATTCTTCAATATCATAATGTTGCTATTTCCCAGCAGAGCATAGTGGGAAGAAACCAACGTGGATCACTGATAAGGATAAGGATGCATTAAAAAGAAAAGATTGTATAGATGGAAACCACATTTGCAAATGATACCATTAAGATTTCCTAACAGTCATTATAATAATAACTTAAATATTCAACAAGGGGAATATTGTATAATAAGCATTTCTTTTACTTTCAAACTATATCCCTGGGTATGCAGCAGTCTCTTCTTAGAAGAGATTTCTTTTGGAAGAACCCATCTCTAATTAACATTTATCATCATTGTATTTGATGTTATATTTTATTTAGACATAGAGTGTTTGTCTTTTTATTAAACTTGAATATATCCTGGGAAAGATTTCTTGGTTTCGGACTTAATTATAGAACCTGGTAGTGCAGAAGAAATGTGTAACAATTTCTCTGTTAATGTAGTGATTAACCTGTCTACTCTTTTTCCTTTAAACACCTGCAAGATTTAATTTGCAAAATGGCTATCATTCATGAAGGTTTGGAGAAGGCCATTAAGAAATTACTTGCAATTACTGTCTCCTGACCATCTGAAGCTCAGGCCATAGACTTGCTCTTGCTATTTGCTTACAAATATCCCTGGTCCACAAGTAAATGTGCCCAGGAAGCCCCAGGATTCTTCTTGTGGCTTCCTCTTGTTTTTCTCAGGCACCAGTGAGCCTTTTGGGTCTGTCTACTTGCACCCTGGCCTGCAGGACAATTGCTTTGGTTCTGCAGTGTCCCTTGGTACTGTGCTGTAAGCCTGCCCACTGCCTTGCATGTAGAGTGGCCTCCTCCTCCCAGGGCTTTCGTCTGCAGGCCAGCAGCTGAGTTTCCTTTTGGTCACAGCAAACAGGGGCGTCCTCAGGAAGCTCTGGGGAAAGAACAACAAACCCAACTGTTTTCTTGTTCTCTCGTATTTTGAAATATGGAATGGAATATTGATGAGCTACTGCAAATGAGAGTCTGTGAGAAGCAGTAGCAGAGAAGAGGGAAAACGGCAGCCCTTGGAAACACATTTGGGGTGGGGCTAGAGCAGAACAGTCTTGCCTAGTAAAGTAAGGCGTAGGTCAGTTTCAAGTGACACACAGACCCTTGAGGAAAGCTAGCAAGCATTCCAGGGCAGAGGTTCTACAGGTGGCATGGGACACAAGGCCCTAGAAAGCCATCAGAAGCTTGTGGGGGGAGGCGTGTGATCTTCATGTTTACCAAAACACTTGAAAACCACTTGAGAAACACTGGTCTAAGGGATATCTGGAACACAAACAAGAATAGAGCAAGTGGCTTTGTACTGAAAGAGAGGAATAGCAAGCACTTCCAGTTTTTAATGGGCTACATTTCAGGAGATTGTGGAGGAAACAGAAAAACTCTAACCCATTACCCAGAATGGACATCGATTTCCGAATAACATTGGATAGTTTAGATTAAATATGAAGAGATGATCAAAACTCTAAATGGCTTCAAGCCCCTATCTGTGTTCAACATTTCTTTTCAGTGAGTAGAAGGAAGAGGAGGGATTTTTCATAAATCCGAATCCGGTCACCTAGGGATCAATACCCAGGGCCATTGGCACATGTTAATTTTCAGACACCGTAAATCTCCGGCCATCCTTCTGTTGATAGCTAATGCTATTCACTTAAATCAAGTTTTTCTCATCTGAACTGCTGGTAATTATCCAATCCATCTAAAAGGCACGCTCCCTTTTAACATTAACCACAGTGTCAGATTGCATCAGCCACATTGTGTTCTGGTGACTGCTGCTGCCGAGTGATGAATGTGCGTGTTTGGAGTTCATAGTCCAACTGTCTGTTGGGGCAGTGGGCAGTCCAGTGAAACAAATGATCAGGAAGGGATCTATTCATTTGGAACGTACGTTCTCCTTATCGATCCAGTCACTTGCATTGCCAAGTTTCTCACCTTGCCACTAACAGTGTTCAGCTTTATCTGAAGAATGAGCATTTGAAGAATTATCTAATGGGTCATAAGCTGCATTCAGCCCAGAGTTACTCTTTGTGCCCGACTTGAAAAGGAAGGTGTCATGAGACCTCATTAATAACAAGCAGAGGAGGGAGAAGGTTCTGAGAGTACTCGGTGAGCTGTCCAGAGAAACCAGGAGAGAATGATTATGCATTTTCCCGGGATAGTAGTTATACTCTGTTAATTCAAATGCTTTGTTAAAAATGTTAAATATCTAAATAAGTGCATGCATAAGAGGGCAGGTAGTTGCCTCGAAAGCAGAGTGCAGGGACGGATAGTGAGAGGGTACTGTTTTATATTTTATATTTTAAAGTAGTAGATTGAATCCAGAATTTCTCTTATTTGTGTTTGCAATATCTTGTCACAAAACTGAGTATACTCAAGAGAGCCATAAATGGGAGAGCCACGCTATAGGCATTTCTGTGTTTATTCTTATTTTCCTCCCTTTCAATACCTCTGGATAGCTTTCGTGCACATAAGCGAAAGTGTGAAGTGGGCAAGCCGCGTGTAATTCTTTGTTCCTTGGGCTCTTTGCTCTTTGTTCATATTATCACAGATTAGGATGGAATAAAGAAAATCTTGCTGCAGATGGCCACTTAATTTCTGCTCCAGCAGTTCAGACCGAGGATGGGAAATTCCCTGTGTTACAATCCACTCTTGGGGTGGCTATGCACACAGTGGAATCTAATGTCTACTGACAGACTGCCTTTGGAGGTTACAGACATCAGGCTGCTGCATTCTGTGTAAACACAGGCTGTGGGCCAGGGCTGGGCACTACTACAAGCACTCGAAGGCAGATCAATGGTTTAATGAATCCATAAAGATGCCTGAACTCTGCTGCAATTTACTGAGCACTCTAGTTAAATGAAACTCCTGTAGTCTTTAACAAAGACAGAGATAATCAATGGCCGGGATGGAAGGCAGCGTCCAGTAATCACGACCTCCCAGAATTTGTGTTGTCTCACTGGTACCAGAGGGAAAGTCAGATTCAGACTCTGAGGCTCACTATGTGTCTGTGTTGATATTTGCTCAATGTTGAGAGCTGAATTTGGCCCAGAGATAACATAATCTTAGTAGTGTTGCTTCTGTGAGGACTATTTTTAAGCTATGGAATATTATCTAAAATAACATTTCTTTACAGTGACAGGATGAAGCTCAAGAATTATATTTGCTTTTAACATGTAGTGTCTTTGTAAGTCATCCCCATGAAAAGTAAATAGGGGAATAAAATCCATTCATGATTAAGTCCTGTCAAATTGCATAGTGTTGGAGAGCCCTGATTAATCCTTCCGTGGTAAAATATTCCTCATTAGTTTGCTTTGGTTAAGGGTTAGCCACTCCTATTATAAATTCAGACATTAATGTATTTTCTGCCTAATTCATCTTCGAATAGAGGAAAATATAGTTAGTAGATATGAATTTTTTACTTCCAAATGTGCTTTGGAAACACTATCGTGATTTATGAGAGAGCTTTGGAGGCATGTAGGAGAATTCCTTCATGAATATGTTGAAATGTATTTAAAAGTATTCAACCACTTTTGATTGTGGAAAAACAATTGCCTTGGCTTTGAAATGATTATTTTTCCACAGAAATAGTAGAACTTAGGACATTTGTCACAGAGACTAAAACTTTCTTAATGTTTAACTTTCTTGATTATCAAATTAGCAGTAGGAGCTAGATCCTATCCCAGTAAGTATATTTTGGGGGTTCAATGGGTTATAGAAATGTTGAGGTATTATGACTGCTAATCTTTTTTCACAGGCCTTTTGCCAAACATTCCATGATAAAGTGGGGATTTCTATATGGATCCAATAAATGATGATATAATCTCTTTTGGTACAATGATTTCATATTATTTAAAATATGGTGAACAGATCTGTGACTGCACATCTAACTCTTTGTTATAAGAAGAATCTTCGAAGGCCCTGACACTTTCTGTGCTCATCTGTATGTTTCATAAGTTGGAGCAGTCTAAATTGTTGATATCAAAGAAAAAGGAGGATTTGCCCGATAGGAGAGAAATGCCGCCCTACAGCTTTTTTTGTTTGTTTTTAGCCAAGCTTTAAAAGAAAACCCAAAAGCTTTGTTATTTATTAATCCATTCATTCTTTAAAAAATAAATAAGTATTCACCATCAAATTGGTATTAGCTGATCAACACGTAAGTGCACATATAAGAATAACATCTGTTGGATGTCGGGCAGGGGGGAGGGGGAGGGGACGGGTATATGCATACACAAAGAGTGCAATGCACACCATCCAAGGGATGGACACGCTTGAAACTCAGACTTGGCAGGGAGGGGGGAGGCAAGGACAACATACGTAACCTAAACATTTGTACCCCCATAATATGCTGAAATAAAAAAAAAGACAAAAAAAATAAAAAATAAAATAAAATAAAAAGCTCTACTGAGCCCCTATAATGTGTGAGGCATGTTTTAGATATGGTGGATACACTATTGAACAAGAGAAAAAGTCCCCGCCTTGAAAGACTTACATTCTAGCAGGGGAGATAGATAACATACAAGTGTTAAAACTGTATATGGCATACAATTTCAGGCAGGGATAAGTGCTGTGGAGAGGAAGCAGAGTGCAGGGACGGATAGTGAGAGGGTACTGTTTCATATCTGGTGATCACAGAAACTATTTTTGAGGAGGTGACATGTGGGTAGGGACAGAAGGAAGTGACGGAGCTAGTTGTGCGAGGAGCTCATAGCAGAGGGTCCCAGAGAGGAGGGGAAGTGAGTGAGAAACAGAGGTCCCGAGGCAGGAGTAGGCTTGGCATTTTGGAGCAGGAGCAAGAATTCCAGAGTGTCTGGAACTGAGGGATCCAGGTGTGAGGGCCACATCACGAAGTTGGAGAGGCAGCAGTTTGGCTTTCACTCTCAGTGCGGTGGCCGCTATTGGAAGCTGTTGAGCAGGGCGAGTGATATGATCTGATTTTCTCTGTCGATTAGACCTCTGTCGAGGAAGTAATGCATTTAAGATCCTGTATGCAAAAGGGACCTGGAGAGTAAGAAAGGCAACAACATTCCCATCAAAGTTGGGTGTGTCTGGCAATAGAAAACTTAAAATATCTTTTTCACTGAATTATTCATTAGTAGTTATGAAACATTTCCCAGTAGCAAAAGTGTGCTGAACCAATTTCATTTTGTTTTTTATTTTTTTGTATGTGTTTTTTTTTTGGGGGGGGGGGAAACGGGAGGAATGTGTAGGAGGAAAGGAACCAAGGAGGGATGGTGTTGGTTCTGACACAGCGAGTTTCGTTCAATAGGGCAGATGGGGCTTATCCCAAACCCAGTGGGGAGGGGAGCTCCACAGGCAAGCTCCACACAGAACTCAGTTCTTGGGCTGGGCGACCACAGGACTTCTCAAGCTCGACCCTTAGAGGTAGCTTGTTGATAAGGAGATGGTAACTTTGAAGGGACCATCTTTGGGTAAAGGGATTGTTTTGACGTCTATTTTATTCTAAGAGTAATCATAGTTTGGTGATTACTTATAGGGTATATCAGGATTTTTAATACAAGTAACAGAAGATCCAACTCAGACTGGTGCAAACAATAAAAGGCATCTTTTATCTGACAGAGCTATAAAGTCCTGCACTAGTGTGTACTTTGGGGTAGGTTGGTTCAGCAGCACAGTGGTCTTATCATGGTCACATTTCTTCTACCTCTATATTCTCCTGTATAGAGTTTTGGCCCTACACCAAGGCAAGCTCCCCAGAGGTCATGAGAAGGCTGCTAGCAGCAATCAGGCACACATGCTTCCTTGCTCACACCCACAAGAATGAGTGCTTCTGTCCTAGCACTCCAAAAAAGAGTTGTGAAATTCTTCTCGTCTATGCTTGTACTACCTCCTCACACCTGACGATGGACAATGACCAGAGAGAACAATGGATTGCTCTGACTAGCTTGTGCCAATCAGGGCTTCCCTCTGAGGCTGGAGTTGAGCTCGTTTTCCTCTAAAGCCCATGGGCTGCGCAAGGAAGGGTAGCTATCAGAATGAAAATCTGGGAGTGTTAAAAGAGAGAGAGGATCGGAGTGGTGGCTGATGGTAGGTGCCAGCAAATGTCCCCTGGAGAGAAAGAGAGGTGATCTCATGAGCTTATTTCATGAGGTTGAATTCTTTACACAATGAATGTGTCACGCCTATTTACTCTTGACATGTGGAAGAAGTAATCTGGAATCCAAGTGTGGATTGAAAGAGAAAAATGTGGTTAGCATTCATCATAGGATCCTTAGATGAACTACCTCTTCTACTCAGGACCAGCTGTTTTGAGAAACCTGATTATTAAAGCATTGGCTTTCATACCAGGACAAATGTGCTCACTCTTTCTTTTCATTCTTTTTGAACTCTAGTACATGAGATTGCACAGAACTAAAGCAGAGGGATTGTGGTTAGCTGTTAGATATCCCCATTTATGAAGAGGAACGATGGTACAGTTAGAGCAGCAGATAGCCCTGAACAGAGTTTCACCAGTGTACGTGGCCTGAGAGAGGTTGGCCAAGGACCATATTGGATGTGGGGAGAGAGAGGTTTTGGACGAGATGTGGATGGGATGAGGCTTGTGTGCTATCAGGAGTTAACCTGCCCACACATTGAAGCTACTTTCTTTGTGGCTGGAAACTTTTGCTGAACAGAAAGGAAAGGGAAGTGTTCAAAAGACTTGTGATTTAGTCTAAGGCTGAATGCATCAAGTGCAGTTGGCCAAAGGAATAGAGGTCTTGAAGGTTGCAACTTTCACAGTTATTAAGTAATGTATTTTATTTGACAAATATTTGTTGAGCAGCTACTATATGCCAGGCACTGTGCTAGTCATTGGAGTTACAGTGGCCAACAAAAACCTAGTCCCAGTCCTCATGATGTTTACAGTCCAGTGGGGGACAGATGTTTATTTGTTTAAATAATAACACAAATGTGAAATTGCCACCATGATAAGTGTTATGATGGTGTGGGCACAGTGCCATGAGAGCCTCTCACAGGGGGATTTGAATAGTCAGAAGATCCGGAAGTTTCCCTGAGTAAGTGGTGCCAGAACTGAATCTGAAGGATGAAGAGGTGTTAAGTAGGGAAAGAGGGAAGAAAGCGCTTATTGGGCTGAAGACACAGCGGTGTGATTTCTAATTCTAGCATTGATTTGCTCCTTCTTGGCTAATTTCGAGTTCTTTGTGAAGGAATGGAGCTTTACCCGCAAACAAGAAAACAATTGAACAAACAAAATATTCCCTGGAACGATATCACCATTCATCCATTTGTTTGTAAATTCATTCATTCATTCATTTATTCAACCAGCCCTTGGAAATTCATTGCTTGCCTGCTGTTCTCTGCCTGCCCTGACTTTTCAATCAGATTCATGGACTGTAGAGTTAGCATATTAATACCAAATCGTGTCAGGGAGTGTATTGACAGCTTGCAACTCCTGAAGTTGTAGAAGTTGTAGAAGTATTTTGTAAATACGTAATAATACTGTAACAATAACAGTGATAACTGTAAGAGCTTCAGTGTTTTCAGTTATCAAATATATTAGAAAAACTACAATGACAACGATAAAAGATTGAGTGAAAATGTACTTATTTGAGAGAGGATAGTGTAATTACTGTCTGATGAATGTGGTTGAAAAATAAATGGGATAAGACTTTTTGATGTAAAGAGCCACAGAAAGGGCAGATGCTCACCCCCCTTCACCACCACTAGGTATGGAGAAGAGATGGTTTTGTTATATGTAGAGAGAACCATGTGGTTATATTAACATTAATGCAAAGGCAGACAGGAAGTTTGGGTAATGATAAATTCCAGAACAGAGGAATGCCTATTGACACTCCGGTCCCCAGGCCAGACAACTGTGATAAAATGGAAACAGAACAGCATGTCTGCTGGTACGGTAAGAGAGGTGCAGTGGGAAGGAAGGGATTCTCCTCCCTTTCTTTGTATTCTTTGTTTCAGACTTGTATCTAATTTTAGTGCCTAGGATCATGATGACAACTTTCTAGAAACATAGTGACAAACAAATAAGCAGGTAAGTAATTCAGATTTTATCTTCCTGGGTCTTAACTGGGTGATGTGGACATGGGTATTCTAAACGAGAGGTGTCTGCATCACTCTTCAGGATGCCAGATGGAGGAAATGACCCTTATCGACCCTAACCACACCTGTACCTGCCTCAGGTGACCGCGAACCAGGGTCGTCCAGTTCAGCTGGAGCCGGCAGTCCCCTCTCCAGTTCCAGGAGCTTCTGAAAACCACACATAATGACAGCCATTTCCAAAAGAGGCTGATTTTAAAACTGTGATGAAAATGGCTAACAGCAGGCTGAAGGTTAAAGTAAAAAACTTAAAAACCATAAAATCTGCCTGGAGGCTATTTAAGCAAACTGTTTTAGAGGCACAGATGGTTCATATACCTCTGAGCCAAAAACAAAAAGTAAAAAGGGGACAGTAAAGCTGGCGTGATTAAGCAGACAAGTATGAAAGTTTTATTAGTACTAAAAAGGCATCCTTTAGAAAAGTGAAAAATCTGTCTCAGGAAATGCGGAAGACATGTTAAAGACCAATGGGAAATGGCCAGGGCAAACAGATGACATTTCAAAAAGCAGCTAAAGACAGTGAAGACACAGTTATGTACTTACTGTCTGTTGGACATCGAAGCTGTGCTCTAAGACGTTAGAAAGCCATGCAAGAGAAAGATGCAGTGTGTGGAGAGCTGGGAGTGGCTTCCCTGTTCTGTGTCAGTTTTTGATGTAGAGAAGTCTTTTTATATAGGGATTTGGTGCAATTTAATTGGTGATCTGAATCTCCAAGGAAAATCAGCTGAAGCAAATTTGAGAAGCTTAAGTGGCATAAATCCGAGGATCTGAAGCATAGGAAAGAAGTAAAGTATGATGTTGTCGATGGTAATATTAAAAATAGGAAGCATACTTGAGAACTGGGAAATCAGTGGGGTCGAGTACGTCCAGCCTCTTTGGAGGGTACCCCTTAGTGGTATAGGTGCAAGTGTGTCCCTGTGTGCGTGAGATCGGTGAGCTTCGGTTAATTTTGAGAAAAGTCAGACTCTTAAGAATAACAGAACAGTACAGAGTTTACAGGGTCGCCATTTGAGAAGCCTTCTCTGAGAAAAGAAAAAAAAAAAAACACCAGTACTTGTGTCTTGAGTTAGCATTGAATATAAATCTAAATAAAATTGACCAAATATAGCCTTGCAAAAAGTAAGGTAAGTTGTTTGGATTTTCAGAAATCCAAGTAATTCACTCAGAGTTTGGCTGACTCTCTCTGAAGGGACCCTTGGGGAAAATAAACGGCCGAAGACAAGGAATAAAGCCTTGCCTTGGATTAAGAACCTGGGTAAGAAGTGGATGATATTCCTCAGAGTACAGAAAAATTAATGGCATACCATCCCAGGGGTTTATGTTAGGAGTAATGTCGCTTAGAATACTGATGACTTATTTGGACGTATATGACAGGAAGGAGGGGCATTTGCTACTTTCTCTAAGTTGCTTTCATTTTTAAAAACCACAGAAGATTACCCCTCCCCTCAAACCCTTACAAATATATACATATAATTAGGTAATCTGCTTTACAAATATATAAATAAAAATGTAATGAGGTAACCTGGTATCAGATGCAGTTCCGTACACTCAGCTGTCAGCCAGCACAAGGGAACAAAATGTTTTAATCCTCATGCTCTGTGATATGGGCTGACTCTCAACATCCCCGGAGAGGGGAACTTGGTCCAGTTCATAGGGGGCTCGTTGTGTTGCCTGCCTAGAGGAAAAAAATTAACTTTTAAATGCTTGACTGCCTTAAAGGCAATTTTTTAAACCAGACAAAGGTACGTCAAACAATATGCTGATAATCAAGCTATGTCCCATCTTCACTGAAAATGTGTAGTCCATTCTTCTTTAACCTGATTTTTATAAAAGGCTAATGCTGAATTTTAAAAGAGTTGACAGAGAGGATTAAGTATATTTTCATTATACTCCAGGCTATCCAAATATGGCATATAAAAGCCTGGAAAGGTATACCGTTGAGGACAGAAGAACCAATAATAAAACTAAAAATTGGTAAAGATAAATGTAATGAAAGTGTACCCTGCCTCTTAACGTTCAGGGGTAACCTTTGTAGTTGGCCGCCACGGAGAAAGACTGGGTCAGTCTCCATGGCAGATGGTTTAATACATAGTGCATATATTAATCCACGGAGACAGCCCTGGAAAGGCAAGCAGGTTGTTAATGATCATGGATAGCACTTGCGAGCTGCTTCTGCTCTTGCAGTTAGGTATTCAGATGTCATGCTTCGGGGTTCGAGTTGATGAGTTTCTGGGTTGGGAAAACATTTCCCCCTTTGTACTGTACTGCACAGACGATGAGGCATGCTCCAGGGAAGGGGTGGTTTTGACTACTTCAGGTGAATGGAAGAGAGAGAAGGTAGACATACATCCCAGGTCCCTGTTGTAGTTTGATGATTTCTTACTTTTGGTTAAAGTGGTACCATTGAGAGTTCCTTGAGTATGAGGAGTTTGTGAATCAGATGTGAAGGCAGCAGACACCAATTGCTGTCAATCGAACAGAACTTCAAACCTGACATCAAATCAATACTGATTTAAAAAAAAAAAAAGAATCCCCAATTTTATGGCCTGTTGGTACCAAAGAAAACCTTGTATGCATGACATCATTTTCAACTTTCTTTATCCTGAATTGTTTAACAAGTAGAAAAGAATATTGGCTTCCCAAATTCTAATGCATTCAAACTTGACTTAAAGAATGATGATATCATGGCTGGGTGCGGTGGCTCACACCTGTAATCCTAGCACTCTGGGAGGCCGAGGTGGGAGGATTGCTTGAGCTCAGGAGTTCAAGACCAGCCAGAGCAAGAGTGAGACCCCGTCTCTACCGAAAATAGAAAAATTAGATGGGTGTCGTGGCACGTGCTTATAATCCCAGCTACCTGGGAGGCTGAGGCAAGATGATCACTTGAGCCCAGGAGTTTGAGGCTGCAGAGAGGTATGATTATGCCACTGTACTCCAGCCTGGGTGACAAAGCAAGACCCCGTCTCTTAAAAGCAAAAATAGTGATTCAAAACAGATAAAACTCAGAGAATGAGTTATGAAGATACTCCCAATCCTATACAAGGGGTGGAGCTCAGAGAAGTCATTTGTATGATTGAAGCTTAAAAGTGAATTAAATAGAAATTCAAGAAGAATTGGGCAAAAAGTTTAGATGCCTTATAGTGTTTCATTTAGGGTGTCATTTCACATTAAATGTGATGAGAGAAGAAAATTAAAGTGTACCAAAGTAAACAGAGGTGGAGCTTAAATTAACATTTTCATTCCCCCATGAGCACAACTCCCCTCCTCATTCAAGCCCTTTTGCTCACTTTCTTTACATTTCTACTGCAGCCATTTGGCACTTAGTAAGTATCAGTTAAATTTAATTTTTTATGAGCATGTAATTCAGCTCTGGACAAGGAAATGTTTGACATATCCAGGCCTAGATATTTGGCTAATCGTTTGGTCAGGGGCTAGTAAAGGTGATGTAGACCTCAATTTCTTTCTCCCTATGTATGCAGGGAGATGGGTGGGATATTGAATAAAACCTGTATCAGAGTGATTATTACAGCCAGCCCCTGTCACTTGTACTCTCCGGGGACATCCAGGGGCCTGGCAGGTGATAGCCTTGGTCATGTTGCTCTAAACCAGCTGTGCATGGGAGGAGATGGGAGAGATGGGCCCCACTCACCCCTGGGCTGCCCGTGTGGTCCCTCCTCTCCACACCTGGAAGGCCAGTGGGGACAGGAAGGCAGTTGGTTGCTGCCATTTTGGTCTTGGGTCCTGAGGCTGGAATAATCCTTTCTATCCCTCAGCCCTGTTCCAGGGGCAGTTGCCAGCAGAGACGGGGACAGTTTGACCCACAGTCTTGGCTTGGGCCAGGATAGGGGAATAGTTTGGGGAGTGAAAGGCTAAAGAGAAGCACAAGTGCATATTTAGGTACAGATTGGTGTCTGTGCCACAAATGCATGAATCAGCAACTCGGCGAGGTCTTCAGAGGCTGGGACGTGTTTCGGGGCTGGGTGTCGTGGAAATGGGAAACCTGAGATGTGGTTTCTGCTCAGAAGAATGTCTGTCTGAGTGTGTGAATTTTCCTGTGCCTGTGTGGAAGTTGACCTCATGCCTTGCATTTATTCAGGTACTCATTTATTCGGCAGGCAATACTGAGCATCTGCAGCATTGCTGCCAGGCATTGTTCTGTGGCTGGGGATACAAAGATAAATAAGGAGAGGTCTTTGCCTCTAAGGCTTTCACAGTTGAATAGAGGAGACGGACAAGTAAACAAACGACACAGTGTGAGGCCTGCTAGAACAGATGTGGGTAAGAAGAACCAGGGATGTAGGGTGACTTACCCAGGCCAGGGGCCGGACTCTATGCATGAGTGAGCACATGCTAATATGGAGACCAAAATGTAAATTCAGTCCATGGGATGGATAGAAAACAGCTAAGGATGGTGAGGCTTAGAAAGGGTGTGAGTCAGGAATGAGAGCGCGACATGTCACACATTAAAAAAAATGTATAATCCTTATTGTAATTCCCACTCTGCATTTTAACATTTTAAAACATTACAAACTTTATCAGCATACATAAAACAATATTACATGACTTAAAAAATTGATTTTTGACATTATTTTGTCTTTGAGTTGTTTTATGAAGAGGTCTTTTTCAGAAGGCACCGGAGGCAGAGAGGCGTGGACTATGACAGACAGGGCCCGTGAGTACGGTACCGCAGAGACAGGCAGACACAGGCAGAATTTAACCCCCGTCTGCACACTTCCTGAACGATCTGAACTTCCAGTGATGTTGGAAAGCTTCCCAGCGTCCTCCCGGAGGATGAGAAAAACGTGACAGTTAGTGGGGAGCAGAAATCACAACAGGTACATCATCCCTGATGTGGTCTCTCAAGTCAGGGACAAGAGGAGAGTTGTAACTGCAGTTGTCTGAAGAACAATAGAAGCTGGATTCCTTTTGATTAGAATATCAATGTTTAGTAAATGTACATATAAACCTTATGAATTGGCTTAGTATGCTGTTTTTCAAACTTTTATTTACCATAAACTGGTGTTAAGAAATATATTTTGCTTTGTAATTTATCACACACACGAACTCACACCCTGTTTCATAGAATCTAAGTCACTTTGATGCTGGTGTTTTTCTGATTTTACCAGAAAGTGTCAACAATAGATTTTCACACGATTATGTCACAGCAACAACCTGGCTAACAACAATTGTAAAATGCATCATGATTTCAAAAGTGTTAAAATGTGGAAAATGTTTGGATTTTAGATGACACAAAACAGGGCATATCTATTTAAAACTGAAATAAATGTTTCATGAAACAATATAGTACATATTTTTCTACATGATGCATTGTGATATTTTCTGTTTTGGTCTTTTTTTTCATTAAAAAAATTGCTGATTGGGACTCATTAATTGGTGGAGAAGCCAGTTTGAAAATAGTAGTTAAATAGATATACTTGTATGAAATGTCAGTATTATGGTAGGTTAAGGGGCCTTCAAGTTCTCACCATCGGATTCTCCTTGACCTTAGCTCTTCAATTTCACCAAGTTACACCAAGGTATTATCAGTTATTCTAAACTTTCATTGTGGGCTCTCTTAACAGAGTCTTATCTCTTAAAGTGGCCACTGGCTGCTCCATGTGTAACTGGTTTTAAGTATGCTTTACTTCAATGCAGAACCAGAGGCAATGGGTGTATTGATCAGACAGTACAATGGAATGTCCTGATTTTAAAATGTGCTCAAGCTCTTGTATCAGGTGAAAATGAAGCAAAGGAAGGCAGAGGTGACTTGGTGAGGGAGGGGCACAGGTAAGAAAGCCAGGGGAGTGGAGAAGGACCAGACTGGGCACAGGGGCAGCCTCCCAAGCAGCTTCCCACTGTAGCTCTGAGCCTGGCCCAAAGGAGCTGAGGTGTTGAATGGAGGGATAGACTATCACCATGTGGGACCTGGTCTTCTCAGGGGAGATGTGTCCCAGGCCTGTTGTACAGAGCTGTGCTGCTCATATGGCACAAGGCTCATGCTTCACAAAGACTGGCCAACATCGGGGGAGTTGTTTGGGAGGGCAGCTTGGCCACCAAGGAGAAAGAGTGGCTGAATTTATTTTAAAGTAGGCTGATAAAGAAATGATAGCTAAGGCTTCCCCATTTAAATAGTTTGAAACTCAAGACTAGATTAGAAGTGGGGTGGAGTGGGGAACAAACCTGCATAGAAAACTGTCTGAGGTGGGGATTCTTAGCCTGGTGTTTGAATCACAGCTTTGATCATCTGAAGAAAGCTTCAGCTTGGATTCTCTCTCCAGGGAATAGACATGCACATAGAAATCTATAGAAAATTTCATGGCGTTCGTGGACTTTCTGAAATCCATTCATGGGCCTCTTGAATCCAGGTTTAGAGTCCTAACTAAGGGTTATTGGATGCAAGAGAATTCAGCTCCTCTTTGTTCTTCTACAAACCAGGTTTCTTCCCTTAAACCAGAGATAGAAGAGGAAAGGTTTTCAGACTTGTGTAGCCTGGAATGGAGGTTGGCACAGGTGGGGGTGACCATGGGGACAGTGTGGCCAGACTGCAGGTCCACGGGTACTGCCTGGTGTCCCCAGGCAGATTTTTTTGAGGAACCGTCCAATAATAAAATTTAGAGTGTTAGGGGAAGGGGCAGTTCAGCTTTAGAGAGAGAGGATGCTCCTTCTGGGGTGTAGGCCTTGAGATTCAAATGCCACAGTGTTTCAGCAGTTTGTCTAAGACTTAGAGCGGACACTTAGAGCATGGCTTTAAAGTTACAGGACTAGTGATGTTATGGAGAGATTCTTCCATTTGCATTACAGAGACTTAATGGATGTGGGGAGCTCTCAGTCTTAGTAAGATGTTAGATTGAATAACGCTTGCTGCCTGGATGTCTTGTCAGACGCGGTGTAATACTTAACTTCTTGCCACCTCTAAAAGGAATTTAAACTGTCAGCCCATTTAAATGTTCATCTCTAATGTGAAATTTTTAGATGAAGCCAATTTAGCTTTATTTACCAAGACATCTCTTCTTGTCTGAGAGGGCTGGTTGCGGGGAGGAGGACTGGAGTCCATTGGAGCTGCCTCTTTGCAGAAGCCTGGAACACACAGGATGCAGAATGGCTTCTGTGGGTCACCCTGGCATCTGTCAAGGAAAAGCAACACCAGCCTCCAACTCACTCCCACTCCTACTCTGGGGAAAAAAGTCATCATTCCTGCTGCCATTCCAACAGACGTGGGAATGATCTCAGGGAGCAATTTCTCTTGAGTTTTTGGAATGGTCCAAGCATTGATTGTTCTTTCTACAGGGGGCCAGGATGGGGTGGGGAGAAACTATTATTTTGCAAGCCTGACTGGGACTGCAGATGGAAGGACTTGTTCAAGTACAGCGGCATCTTCGTGCTGCAGTTAGTGGTTTCACATTTTTTAAAAATCCCCTTCTGAGGGAAATCTGTGATTACATTTTTTTCTCTGCACAGGTGCTAGAATGCATTGCGCAAATACAAACATATCCCACTTCAGGAGAAAATTTGGAAGTCATTTTTCTTCCATCTGTCTGAAGTAGACTTGCTCTAAAACTGGCCACCCACCCACCCATTCTCCCACGCACTTTCTCGGTGACAAGGAAGAGATGGCATTGTAAGAGTATGAAAAAAAAAAAAAAAAGATAAACCCCGCAAGGCATTTAAAAAGATGGCTTATTAGTATCGTTTGGACAGCTATGAATAACACATGATAGCTTCTGGGGTGGCAGATTATTCACAGAAGAGTGGCCTTAATTTTCCCTCTCTCCTCTTTCCCATTCCAGTGTCCCTCTATTATAGACGCTCTTCTCCATCAAATTCCAAATCCTTGCCGAACCTGAGTATTTTTTGATCACAGATCATTTTCTTGCGTCCGCAGTGAGTTCTCGCCCACGTAGGTAGGTAGGCAGTGTTCCTTCAGAGACGGGAGGCAGTGCCTGTTTCCAGAGGACGGTGCAGCTGGAAGCGGCGCTCTGCACTCGACAATCAGAGGCCCAGCAGGGCACCTTCCGAGCGCAGCTGCACCGCTCTCCAAGGCACTGCGCCCTACGTGCAGATTCCAAGCTACATTTAACACAATTGCCCATCAGCACTTAGGAAGCAGTTACCACAGAAACCCAGCAGAGACCAATTAGTCACATGATTAAATTAATTAAAATAACCCAGGGCATCTGCCATCTTGCCTCTTTCTGCCACGGATAGCGCATGACCCAGACAGAACCACAGTTGGTTAGCAGTACCGTTGTGTGTCTTAATCCTAGGATTATCTTCTTACCTCGAAAGGGGGGTTCTCCTGATTTGCTTCTCTTTCCTTAAGAACTCTTTTGGGTTGTTTTGAAAGATATTCCTCCCCTATAAACCAGACAGTATCAAATTCACAAAACATCGGATTTAATAAACAATGGGATTTATTATTGTGGGGGTAAGAGGATTCGGAAACATTTTCCAATTGCACAGTCGAAGACTTTCGGAGATTTTTTAATGAGGACTTTAACAATACATGCCAGAGGGTGCTCTGTGATATGCATTTACACTTGACCTGAGAATTCTGTGGCAAGTTGCAGAAACCAGACCACAGCTCTCCTTGTTAACGTAATAGGGATGTTATAACAGGGCACAGGCAGCCTGTGTTAGAAGATGGGCCTGACTCAAGGATGGTGTCTAATGATCTCACTTGGTGGCTTGTCATGTGTAGAAAGCAGAAATACATACTCTGAAGCTAACCCACTAAATCAGCGCTTTGTCCTTGATATGCTGAATGACCTAATAATAGCCTCTCCAAAATCTCCATGTAGTCAAAGATTATCTGTTATACCAGCGCCATACTTCTATGCACACACACCAATCAGCTTACCTGAAGTCTTATAATGCTCACAGAAGCATGATTCCCGTCACCTCAGACACTTTCTGGAGACCCCTCTGATCCATCACACCTGAGAACAATTGATTGACTACAATTTGGAGCTATCAAACGAGGTAATGCTGTGGTTTTCCAATGCTCACTCTTTGTG
Source organism: Avahi laniger (assembly GCA_963575035.1). Lineage (NCBI taxonomy): Eukaryota > Metazoa > Chordata > Mammalia > Primates > Indriidae > Avahi > Avahi laniger. The sequence goes on from CAUYSK010072856.1 coordinate 123,917, forward strand.
AATTGGCTTGACAAAATGGCATGAATTAATTATATAGTTCGACTGCATTAATTTGTGCCTAACAAAGCAAGTAGCACAACCTCGTCTTGACTCTGAGACGGGAGAACCATGGTTATACATGAATAAGAGGTAGCATGTAAATAATCAGCTTGGGCAGATCTTTCAGTAGCTGCAGGCATTGGGCTAGTTTGAACCTTACTTCTTCCTGGGTGAAACGGAGTCTAGTGAGACCTCAGAACAGATGTGTCCATCTGGCAATTCTGAACATCAGGTGACTGATAAAAAAGAGCCATGTGGTAATTTAAAAAGCTGTGGCCTAACATATTACATAATGAACCTCAAAGGAAATTAATTGATAGCATGTCATCAATAACAGTAATAATAGGAAGAATACACATTTGTATCACATTTCATAATTTGTAAAGCATTCACATACCTTCAGACTTCAACTTAATCTCTCCTGACTGATCTTTACCAATTCTTATATTTAATGTACATATATTTTGTGTGCACTTGTTATACTCATTTTGTTGTTGGTGCAGGTAACTATTTTGTGAATAAAATAAACATAATATGAATGCAAAACAGAACTAAAACTAAGGTAGAGAAAATATATTTCACATTTTAGAGATGTTTTCCTTTGAAATCAACAGAAAAATGAAAACATAAAACTTTCTTTGCATAAATAATTAATGAATGCCTCTGGGTAAAGATGATTGGAAAAGCAAAAATATACTTTAAATATATACCTAAAGTCAAATATGAGTGCTTATGTGAACTATAGGCTTGCTTTGTACAAGCAGAAATCTGTTTCTGCTATCTCTATATCAAATTTTTCTCAACCTGTTAAAAGTTATGGAAGATATACTGTTAATGGCTACTCTTGAAAATGGCAAAATGAATCACAAATCAAAGTATATCTGATGTCCTTTAATTGTATATCAGACTTGGTCAAAATAAGTCAAGCATTGGGCAAGTTAATATGGAGTGTTTCAATGGACGGACACCGAGTGTCAAGTAATGGATTTGAAACAAAGATTTCACTTTATTAGGTCACATTTTGCGTGGATGACACTTGATTATGCATGAATTGAATTCTCATACCAACACAAGGGGTTTCCTGTCACCATCATCATTCTATATTTTGGCTTCTGAGAGGAACTTTGAGGGGCTGAGACTGGTTATAGAGGGGATTAATGTTTGTGCATGTTCTGTTGCAATTTTAAGGTTATCCTTTGTCTTGTATCTTTCCAAGTTTTTCATTCTATCAAGGAGGATCAGCAAAACATGACTCTGCATAATTTGTGAATAATTTCCCCCTTCTTTCTGCCTCTACCCTCTCATGTTATATAGATAAGACACTTATTATATATAGTCAAGAATGCAAAATTTAAACATTTTAGACTCAGGATGCTGATTCACAAGATTGATCTTGACATGCTTCTGAGACTGACACATTGTGAAAAAATCACAAAGGTAAATTTCTACAAAATTTGTGATTATAAGATATAGTTGCTACCTGTATTGATTTTTAGCCTTTTCGTTTGATCTTCCTGGCAAATCGTGGTTCTGAGTACTTACTGACACACTTAAACTGTCAAAGAAATCAACTTGAGGTGAGAGAAAATAAAATACTTTGGAAATGAGTTTGTGTTTCTACTATTTTCATAAAGATTGAGTTTTTTAATAGCAAAGAGGCAGGGCAATTTGTGCAATTGTATAGTAGCTACCATAAGTCCTTTCCAGAATGAGACAGAGTATAAGTAAATTAATAAATAAAATGTAATTAATAAGTAAAACTGCAGAATATCATGGGTAGTATGTTATTTCTAGCATGCTAATTCATAGCATACTAGGGAGAGCAGAAAAAAATTTAAAAGTCACTCTAGTGATATTAAAAATTGAGCACTTCTTATTTTATTCAACAAATAGCTATTTAGATGAGCAGTCCCCATCTTCTTTAAATGCTTACAACTGCTTTTCTTTTTTCACAGCATATAATGCTACTGCGTATCATGTGTTTTTTATAGATATATATTTGTCTATTGTCCATTTCTCATTATAATAAAAACCCCATGAAGACAGTGACTTTGTCTTATTCTTGCTATATCCTCAGTGTTTAAAACTTTGTTTTGTAAAAAGTTCTTGATAAATATTCATTGAATGAATGAATAAACTAGGTCTAAACTAAATGACGAACTAAATAAACTAGGCCTTGCTTTTTGAAATAAGGAGTATTGAAAGGAATGTTAATTTTTTTAACAAATAAGATTAATTAAATGTTTTTTTAAAAAACTCCACTAGTTTGTAAGCTAGTAGATATCCTCATCTGTACCATTAAGTGCTGGGTGCATTTTTTGAACCTGGGAATCTGTACAGAGTATGTGGGGACTGCACAAGTAGAGGCTACACTAGTTGATCAGCGTATTTTTTCTCCTTTCAATATACAGAGCCTTTAACACAAAGAATCTACATGAATCAGAGATGAAAAAACTCAGAAGAAATTTATTTTAACTAAGAAAACAATAGAAACAGGCATGAAATAAGAAAAAGAGGAAATACTGCAAAAAGATTGGGAACTACAATGTATGCATAATCCTGTCTAGGGGTAAATGGATACACAATCAGGAGATCCTTCTTTCTTTTTCTTTTTCTTTTTCTTTTTTTTTATTTCAGCATATTATGGGGGTACAGATGTTTAGGTTAGGTATGTTGCCCTTGCCCCCCTCCCCCACAAGTCCAAGTTTCAAGTGTGTCCGTCCCTCAGATGGTGCGCATCCCATTCATTGTGTATGCATATATCTGTCCCCTCCTCCCCCCTCCCCCCTGCCCCACATCCAATAGATGTTATTCTTATATGTGTTGATCAGTTAATACCAATTTGATGGTGAGTACATGTGGTGCTTGTTTTTCCATTCTTGCAATACTCCACTTAGTAGAATGCGTTCCAGCTCTATCCAGGAGAATACAAGAGATGCTATATCACCATTGTTTCTTA
>CAUYSK010072865.1:0-13934 GCA_963575035.1 Avahi laniger
TAGCTCACAGCAACCTCAGACTCCTGGGCTCAAGCGATCCTCCTGTCTCAGCCTCCCAAGTAGCTGGGACTACAGGCATGCGCCACCATGCCCGGCTAATTTTTTCTATATATTTTTAGCTGTCCAAGTAATTTCTTTCTATTTTTGGTAGAGACGGGGTCTTGCTCTTGCTCAGGCTAGTCTCGAACTCCTGAGCTCAAATAATCCGCCTGCCTCGGCCTCCCAGAGTGCTAGGATTACAGGCGTGAGCCACCGCGCTCGGCCCCATTTCTTGGTAGTGCCAACATGTCATGGGAACCTCCTGTAAACCAAGCTCAGACATCTGCTCATAGGGAAGTCATTAGTGAGCGTGGCTGGATTGAGGAAGGAGTGGCCCAAGAGGGCCCTTTAAAAGAGAAATGTGTGTGCTGGGACTTTCTAGACTATATTTGAAACTTAATGCAATGTTACTGTAGAATCAAGACAGTAAATGAGGACACTGAGGCCCTGGGAAGTTAAGAGACTTGCCCAAGGTCACATAAGCTGTTCAAGTAGCAGAATACAGTGTACTTTTCCTAAATGGAGCATAGATGTGCTTCCTTTTGTTAATGCAAGATAAAAATGAAAACAATTTTATAAATACATAGTGGACCTAACATGTCGGTGTACATTTTAAAATTTCCCAAATGCATAATATTCTTGTCTGTCTTGTTTCAAAGAAGGTTAGTCATTACTGTCATCCTGAGTGGTATGACACCATCAGGATGGCTGTGGCAGCTAAAAAAACACAGAAAGCACGTAGCGCGGAAAAAGACTCAGTCACAACAAAGGCTGGCTGTCCTTATCAGCATGAACTGGAGAACCCACTGAGCACCCCCAAATATACATTGATGATGATGCTGTGAGTCACCGCATGACTCATAGCTCACCGACCACTACAAAACAGAAACATGAGGAATAATTTACTGCTTAGGCCAAAAGGGCTTGAAAGAACTTTCCCACCCACCCTATGAGTGATATATCAAATTAGGATAAGGCGCCATCTCTTTCTTCTTCTTGGAGTGGATTAATTCTCCTTCTTTGTGCATCTCCCCCAGAGACATAAGGCCAGATAAGCCTCTGGTTTTACTAATAATCTCCCAGTGAGCCGTTCTATTCCTGTACCTGCCTACTTGGGCTCATTCTGCAAAGAAATCTAACCCAGAAGAGTGCCTCAGCTCACAAAAATGTACTTCATCACTCCTCAGAGCAAGATGGCTTCTTGGATCAATGTTTTATTCCTTCTCTCCCTCGACCATGACACTAAACAGACCCATAATAAACTGTCCTCGACTACACAAATAAGAAAATTATTCTCAGGGCCAAGACATTTTGTTCTCCTAAATTGTTTCTCTCTTTTACTTGTAAGAATCAAGGAGCCAGAGACCGCAATTTGGGAGCATAGAGAAGATGAGCAGAAATGTTCATGTTTCTAGAAGAATAAAGTGTTTTATTCCCCAACACCTTCTCAGGGAGGCTGCTGTTTTACTCACATGCTCTGTGTGGGTGGGTTGGTGTTATTTCTGCTTTACCCAGAAGGGTCCTGAAGAGGTTGGGAGACTCTGCCCGAGGTCACAAGGCCAGTCCTTCACAGGAACTGGGAATGCCTGTTCTCTCCTGCTTGTGCTGTGCCTGACACCCACGCAGGCCATCCTTCAGGGCCCAACCATACCAGTCCACATAGTGAAGCTGACATAGGCCTTCTGGAAGCAGGAGGCTATCTGACACTTGGATTTTTTCTCATTCAGAAGACAACATTTTCTCCCATTTAAAAATAGTCCCTTACATTCACCATGTATCCCCTGCTTTTGGAGCAATGGGTGCTCTGTAAAGAAATGCCCTAGGTGAAAGTGTTCTTTCCTGCCACTTTTGTTCCCTCCGTACTTATAGTAAGATCTTAGTGGCACCAAGAAGGTGCCTTCTGTCTGGGTCTCCAGTGCTGCTTAGGGATCATCTTCTCATTAGAAATGATGTATGGTGGGCAGCCACAGAAGGCCCAGGTTTTGCCTGGGGTAGGGGCCGCCCCAGCTTGTTTGCACACCTCAGATTATTTGATGATCCTGTGGATGAGAAGTAATCGGGTCAGTATTTTCCTGGGGAGAAAAGCAGACACTGAAAATTGACAGGAAAGCTGCTGCTTTGGTGAGGTGAGCTCTGGAGCAAGTGGCCAGCGTCTTTCCCATCATTAAGACTTCTTTGCCATTCTCATGGCAACTCCTTAAATAAATATCAATTGAATTCCTACTTTGTGTTGGATATTAAGCTAGGCTTGGAGATACAGAAATAAATATTGCCTGAAATAGAACAAGAAGAGCCAGAGGCTGAGCAAGTCTATATCTGTCAAGAGTAGGTTGAACCAAGGAAACCAAAACAAAGTTCAAGTCCAAAGGGCAGAAGGAAGACCAAGAGTCAAGAGCTCAGATGGTTGTCAAGGTTGGAGCTGAGATTTTTGAGATTCACCTGTCTTGGCTCAAATCAATAAATAAATACTTGTTCCCAGTGAGATAGCAAATAGTATCTTCATTATAGTCAGCTTGATAGAACTCATTTCTATCTTTGTTTTGTTTTTTACTTTTTAAAAATTATTAGTTTCTTTTTTAAAAATTGACAAACAGAACTCACTTCTAATTGGGAACATTTTATTCATAGTTTAAATATGTTATATGTACCTGATGCTAGTTCTTCTAAACTATTGATTGATTTTCCACTTAAAAGTTCATCATTTATGAAGTAATATGATCTCATGGATTTGCTTCAAAGTAGCCCAATGGGAGAAGTAGATGGGGTACTGTCCGAAGCAAGACAGGCAATGAATTGAAAATTGTTTAAGTTGGTCTTGAACTCCTGGCCGCAAGTGGTCCTTCTGCCGTGGCCTCCCAAAGCATGGGGAGTTGTAGGCAAGAGTGACCATGCTGGGCCAAAAATTGTTTAAGTTGGATAATGGGTACGTGAAGGTTCATTATTTTATTCTCTCTGCTCAGCCAGATACATGCTTACTAGTGCTTATTCCTTTAAAAACAGGTCCCAAGCATATTTCAGTCAGTATGGAAGTTTGAAAAGAACCAGACCTAGTTCTGCCATGATCTGGTTGCATGATATTTGACAAATCCTTAGCTATTCTAGGCCTCTGTGTTCATTGTAGGTGGCGATTAGGTACTTACAATTGAACGCCTTGAGGACTTGAATTAAAAAAAAAATGTGTTGTTCTAGAGAAATGTCCTAATCCCCAGTGACGTGTGAATTTAATTTCACCTTGTTTTATCTGTAGACAAAATAAATTATGTCATTAGTATGTAAATGTGATCACTGTATTAGATATTCAATGTTTTTAGAAAACAATGAGTTAGGAAAATATAATGTATATATGTGTGATCCAGAGAGAGACAGAAACAGGAATAAAAATGTAAAATGAGACTTTAAGGAGAATCCCCGAAACATTAATAGCTAGAGAGACATTGCAGAGTGACTTGGTGTAAATTTTAATGTACATAGTCTACTGAGGAGTAATTTTTAACCAACTAGACCAAATCATCCAGGATAGGTATGAAAATGGTTAGCAGTCACTTAGGAAAATTTCCACAAACAGATGACAAAGAGATTTTAAGAGAAAATTTGTTAAATGAGTGCTGAAGCACAAAACAGCTACTTAAGGTGTTAAAAAGAGGAGAGTTGAACTTGGAAGATCTTTGCATTGAGTAACCTAGTGGTAAAGCTTAAAAGATTAAGTTTGACTTCTGACAAAAGATAGTGGATTAAACACATACTTACATTTGCTCCTTCCCCAAATCCCATAAAATGGCAATCAAGGATTTTTTTTTTTTGAGACATAGTCTCACTCTGTTGCCCAGGCTAGAGTTCCAATGTGTCAGCCTAGCTCACAGCAACCTCAAACTCCTGGGCTCATGCGATCCTTCTGCCTCAGCCTCCCAAGCAGCTGGGACTACAGGGATGTGTCACCATGCCCGGCTAATTTTTTTTTTTATATATACTTTTGGTTGTCCAGCCAATTTCTTTCTATTTTTTTAGTAGAGACGGAGTCTCGCTCTTGCTCAGGCTGGTTTTAAACTCCTGAGCCCAAAGATCCGCCCGCCTCAGCCTCCCAGAGTGCTAGGATTACAGACGTGAGCCATCACGCCCGGCCTCAAGGAATTTTTTAAAAGGCTAAACACATAAGAATGGGAAGATTGAAGAAGAAGACAATGGAATCAAATGTTGGAAGAAGGAAAGCAGAGGGGATGAGTGACATTCTTAGCAGACCGGACAAAAAGGAATCCTAAGCCAGCAGTGAGGAAAGCAGAAATTTGCCTGATTTACACAGAAGAATCCCTCTATGACTAAGGGGTTGGCAGTGCTAGATTCTTCTGGAAGTAGGACCAAGAGTGAAGATTGAATAAGGATGCTTGGTTGAAAGTCTAGGAATTACCTAGGTCCCAGATGACTTCAGACAGTCTGATGAGCCCACTGATGTCCAGCCATTCCTTCACCCTGGAAAAATAATATTTTTATTAATAAAAAGCAATAAGCAGGGGAAACTTCAGACTTGGTTGAGTATGAAGGTACTGGACAGAAAAGGGAGATTTAGATGATATTTGCATCCTAGATTCTGAGCCAACTGTCTTCCTACATGCAGGTGCCAGAATATTTGCCTTTATCCTCCAAAAAGGAGATTGAGGATTTTTTTTTCCTAGGGAATATGATCAGTTTAACAGGAAATATCTAGAGATACTTTGAAAATTTTCCATTTAAACAATCCAATCAGACCATAATAAAGTAAAACTCAGAATAGACAAATCCTCCCATAAACTTGGAGGTTTTTAGTGACCCTATATTAAATATGAACATTCAACCAAGAAACATCAGATGACAGAGAAAAGTATCTACAGAGACCAAATTAAGCAGGAAAAAGCAACATGGAGAAAAAAGTGTGGAGTTTTAAAAACATGTGTACAAATTATTTGACATTTCTCACATCAAAAGGTGGAGTCTATGTGCTTACTTTGGCAACACATATACCAAAATTGGAATGAGACAGAGAAGATTACCATGGCCCCATGTACAAGGATGACACACAAATTCATGAAGTGTTCCATATTTTTGGCTGAATGGATAAAAAAATACAAGCCAAATATCTGCTTTCTCCAGGAAACACATCTAACCCACAAGAATTCATTCAGACTGAAGGCGAAGGGATGGAAAACAATATTACATGCAAATGGAAACCAAAAGGAAGCTGGTATAGCCATTCTCATATCAGATAACATAGACTTCAAATCAACAAAAGTAAAAAAAGACAAAAATGATTGATATATAATGATAAAGGGAACAATTCAACAGAAGACATAACAATCCTAAATATTTATACACCTAACACAGGTGCACCCAGATTCAAAAATCAAACCCTACTTGATCTAAAGAAAGTGTTAAATAGCAGCATCATAATGGCGGGGGACTTCAATACTCACCTGAGAGAAGGAGACAGACCCTCCAAGTAGAAATTAAACAAAGAAACAATGGACTTAAATGGAACTCTAGAACAAATGGGCCTCACAGACATTTACAGAACATTCTACCCCAAAACTACTGAATATGCATTCTTTTCATCAGCTCATGGAAAATTCTCTAAGATTGATTACATCCTAGGCCACAAAACATGTGTCAACAAATTAAAAAAAAATAGAAATTGTACCCTATATCTTCTCAGACCATAGTGGAGTAAAATTAGAAATCAATTCCAACAGAAACACTCAACTTTACACAGAGTTGTGGAAATGAAACAACCTATTGCTGAATGACCATTGAGTCAAGGAGGAAATTAAGATGTAAATCAAAAGATTCTTTGAACTAAATGACAAAGGACACAAAAGTTATCAAAAATCTGTGGGATTCAGCAAAAGCCATCTTAAAAGGAAAATTTATAGCCTTAAATGCCTACATCCCAAAGACAGAAAGATCACAAATCAACAGTCTAATTAATCATCTCAAGAAATTGGAAAAGGAAGAGCAAACCAATCCCAAACCCAGCAGAAGAAAAGAAATAACTGTGATTAGAGCAGAACTAAATGAAATCGATAACAAAACAATCATAGAGATTAATGAAACAAAATGTTGGTTCTTTGAAAAGATAAACTGTCTACCGGCTTCTCACCAGATTAAACAGAAACAGAAAAGAAAGGATCCTAATAAGCTCAATCAGAAATGAAAAATGAGAAATCACAATTACAAACCATGGAAATACAAAATATCATCTGTGAATACTATAAAAATCTCTATGCACATAAACTTGAAAATGTGGAGGAAATGGAAAAATACTTGGAAACACACAATCTCCCTAGGTTCAGTTAGGAAGAAATAGAACTCCTGAACAGACCAATATCAAGTAACAAAATTGAAGCAGCAATAAAAAATCTTACAACAAAAAAAAAGTCCTGAACTAGATGGTTCCAGAGCCAAATTTTACCAGACTTACAAAGAAGAACTGGTACCAGTACTACAGAAATTATTTCATAACATCAAGAAGGAAGGAATCCTCCCCAACTCATTCTACAAAGCCAATATTACCTTGATACCAAAGCCAGGAAAGGGCACAACAACAAAAAAAGAAAACTACAGATCAATATTCCTTATCAATATAGATGCAAAAATTCTCAATAAAATACTAACAAACTGAATTTAGCTGCACATCAAAAAAATAATTCACCGTGACTGAGTGGGCTTCATCCCATAGATGCAAGAATGGTTCAACATATGCAAATCTATAAATGTAATTCACCACATAAATAGAAGTAAAAACAAAGGCCATATGATCCTTTCAAAAGACACAGAAAAAGCGTTTGCCAAAATTCAGTACCCTTTTATGATAATAATGCTTAACAAAATAGGCATTGATGGGACATACCTCAAAATTATAAAAACCATATACAATAAACCCACAGCCAACATCATAGTAAATGGAGAAAAATTGAAAGCATTCCCATTTAGAACTGGAACCAGACAAGGTTGGACACTGTCACCACTTCTATTCAACATAGTGCTGGAAGTCCTAGCCAAAGCAATACGGCAAGAGAAGGAAATCAAGGGTATCCAAATAGGGAAAGAAGAATTCAAACTATCACTCTTTACAGATGATTGATCTTGTATCTAGAATACCCCAAACACTCTACCAAGAGACTTCTAGAATTGATAAATAAAATCAGCAAAGTCTCACGTTACAAAATCAATGTACACAAATCAGTAGCATTCTTATATACCAACAGTCAAGCTGAGAATCAAATAAAAAACTCAATACCTTTCACCATAGTTACAAAGAAAATAAAATACTTAGGAATATATTTAACCAAGGAGGTGAAAGACCTCTACAGGGAAAACTGTGAATCGCTGAGGAAGGAAATTGCAGATGATGTAAACAAATGGAAAAGCATATGCTCATGGATCAGCAGAATCAACATTGTTAAAATGTCCAAAGTGATTTATAGATTCAATGCAATCCTCATCAAAATACCAATGTCATTTTTTTCAGATCTAGAAAAAATAATTCTATGCTTTGTATAGAACCAGAAAAGATCCCGAATAGCCAAAGCAACCTTAACACATTAGCTGCCATGTGAGTTGTATTTATCTCACACTAGTTTTCAGCCCAGAGCCTCATGAAGCATATGTAACTCACATGTCTCTTCACCTTGTGAGCCACATGAACTATTTTTCAAGCTACATATAACTCACATAGAGAAAACAAAAAAATCACAAATTTTTCATTAAATTAGAAAAGATCATTTTGTTTTTGAAGTTTCTATTCTATTTTTATAATAAAATGCTATGACCCCAAGGAAAAATATTTTTTTCTAGTGTGGCAGACAACATGTTAAGCAAAAAGAACAAATCAGGAGGCATCACTTTACCAGACTTCGAGCTCTACTGCAAGGCTATAGTAACCAAAATATCATGGTGCTGGCACAAGAACAGAGACATAGACCAATGGATCAGAATAGAGAGCCCAGATATAAAACCATCCTCGTATTGTCATCTGATCTTTGACAAAGAAGACAAAAACATGCACTGTGGGAAAGAATCCCTATTCAATAAATGATGCTTGGAAAATTAGATAGCTACATGTAGAAGACTGAAACAGGATCTGCACCTCTCACTACTCACAAAAAAATTAATTCATGATGGATAACAGACTTAAATCTAAGGCATGAAACTACAATAATTGTAGAAAAAATGTGGAAAAAGTCTTCATAGATATCAGCCTAGGCAAAGAATTTATGAAGAAGACCCCAAAGGAAATCACAGCAACAACAAAAATAAAAAAATGGTACCTGATTAAATTAATACGCTTGTGCACAGCTGAGGAAACAATCATTAGAGCAAGTAGACAACTTATAGAATGGGAGAAAACATTTGCATGCTATATATCTGATAAAGGGCTCATAACAAGAATCTACAAAGAACTCAAACATATCAGCAAGAAAAAACCAAAGGACCCACCTCATTAAAAAGTGGACAAAGGACATGAACAGAAGCTTTTTGAAAGAAGATGACTAATAGCCAATAAACATATGAAAAAATGCTCAATGTCTCTAATCATCAGGAAAATGCAAATAAAAACCACAATGAGATATCATCTAACTCCAGTGAGAATGGCTTTTATCAAAAAGTCCCAAAACAATAGATGCTGGTGTGGCTGCGGAAAGAAAGGAACACTTACACACTGTTGGTGAGACTGCAAACTAGTACAACCTCTGTGGAAAGTAGTATGGAGATATCTCAGAGAACTAAAGGTAGATCTACCATGTGATCCAGCAATACCACTATTGTGGATTTACCCAAAAGAAAAAAGGTCATTTTATCAAAAAGACACTTGCATCCAAATGTTTATTGTGGCATAATTCACAATTGCAAAGATCTGGAATCAACCCAAGTGCCCATCAATACATGAGTGGATTAACAAAATGTGGTATATGTATATCGTGGAGTACTACTCAGACATAGAAAATGGTGAACTAATAGCTTTTGTAATAACCTGGATGGAACTGGAGACTATTCTTCTAAGTGAAATTTCACAAGAGTGGATAAACAAACACTACATGTACTCACCACTAAATTGGAACTAATTGATGAACACTCATGTGCACATATGGAAATAAAACTCAACAGAAACCAAGCAGTTGGTGGTGTGGGGGAGGAGAGGATAGGTAAATTCACACTTAATGAGGACAATGCACACTATCTGTGTGATAGGCATACTTATAACTTTGACTCAAACTGTACAAAAGCAATTCATGTAACCAAAATGTTTGTACCCATGTAATATTCTGAAATAAAAAAGAAAAAATATTAGAATAGAGGATAAAAAAGAGGTGGAGTCTAATTCCTCTCTCCTTGAATATGAGCTGGACTTAGTGACTTGATTCTAAGGAATATAATGTGAGGAAGTGTACCTGTGCAATTTTTGAGACCAGATTGGAAAGGTAATATAGCACTTTCTCTCAATCTCTCTCTCTTTCCTTGACCTTGGGAATATAGCCACTATGCTGTAGAAAAGCCAAGTAGCCACAGGAAAAGATGGCACAAGATGTTTCAATCAGTCTCAACTGAGATCCTGACCTAGCCAATAGCCTGTATCAGTGGCCAGACATGTGAATAAATGAGACTTCAGATGACTCTATCCCCAGCTTTCAAGCCATGTAGCTAATGCCAAGTGGAGCAAAACCAAATTGTCTTCACAGGGTCCCGCCTACACTACAGATTCATGAGCAAAACAAACACTATTGTGTTAATCCAATATTTATTTTTCTGTCTCTGTTGCTTGAATCAGGAATTCCAATAATTTTTGAAGTGGTTTGTTATGCAGCAATAGAAAACTTGAACTCTATAGGGAGAAAACATTTTCAAAATTCACAATGAACTCTTCTTCTGGCCAAGATGAAGTAACAGGATCTGGATTTATCATGTTGCCTGAAACAGCTGAAATCTGGAAAAAATATATAAAACAATGGTTATTAAGATATTAGACAACGGGCAATGAAAAACCTTGATCCCTGAGAAAGGGAAGACAAGTGAGGTGAGCTCTACAATTGCTCCAGATTATGGGAAATGTTTCCAGGCTATGTTGTAGGGAGGAGGAACTCAGACAGAGCCTAGTGGTCTCCTTAAATTAAGGAGGCACAGCTGAAAATATAAGGAGGCCAAAGAAGCTAGAATTTTCAGGGCAGAGTACTAAAGAGAAGAGAACTGCAGAGAGAGAGTGAGAGAGCAAGAGAGAGAGAGAGAGAACTCCGGAGCTCTAAGAAGGTATGTCCCTTTGGCTCAGTATTCAGCTGAGTACTGATCCATGCATGTCTGTGAGGCCAGGGGGAAAAAACCTCCAAAAGTATTGCAGTGACCAATCCTCAGAGTTCCCAAAAGGTACAGGAATAGTAATTGTCTAACCAGCCCGAGTAGAAAATCTCATAATTCACAGGACATCAGGTAGACTATAAAGGGAGGTTTTGCTTCAGTTACAGTGCAAAATTAGCCCTAGATTAAATGTTTCTCTAGTCTTATCTAGCAAAGCTTAAAAGCACATCTCAAAAGGATTAACCTGTTTCTAAGTAACTGAACTGCATCACAGAGTGAAGCTCAAAATATTTATAGGAACACAGCAATATTTTGCACATAAGAAGGTAGTATTCATCGTGTGTAGCATGCAATAAAATATAATCAGGCATGAGAAGAAGTAGAAAAATATGACTGATAATGAGGACGAAAATCAATCAAAATTGACCCAGAAGATAAAGTTAGTAGACTAGGGCATTAAAATAGTTATGATAATTGTATTCTGTATGTTCAAGAAGTTGGATGAAAGATTGAACAAGTTAAATAGACACATGGAAGACATAAAAAAGACCAAAATTGAATGCTTAGGAGTGAAAGCTACAATTTTTTTTGGATAAAAAATACACAGTTTAGGATTAATGCATATTAGAAATTGTTGAAGAAAAGATTAGTGAAATTGAAGACATCCTAAAATAAACTATCTAAAATGAAACATACAGAGAAAAAAGACTGAAAAGAATGAAGAGAACATAGTGAGAAGTGGAACAACTTTAAGCAGGTTAACATGCATGTAATTGAAGTTCCCTAAAGGGAAGAGGATGTGAGAGAAAAAATATTTGAAGAAATAATAGTTAAAATTTTCCAAATTTGGTGAAAATTTTAAACTGCAGATCCAGAAAGCTAAATGAACCTCAGACAAGAAAAACATGAAGAAAACTACTCCAATGCACATCATAATCAAATTGCTTAAAATCAGTGATATAGAGAAAAATCTTAAAGATAACCAGAAAAACAAGACACATTATGTACAGAAGAACAAAGATAAAGGTAAGAGCAAATTTCTTGTCACAAACAATGAAAACTAAATGGCAATAGAGGAATATTTTTAATGTAATGAAAGAATAAATTGTCAATTTACAATTCTTTACCCACCAAAATATCTTTCAAGAATAAATATAAAACTGAGAGAATTCATCACTATCAGATCTGCACAATATAAAATGTTAAAGGAAGTCCTTCAAGTAGAAGAAAAATTACTAGTTAGAAATCCTGATCTAAACAAAAAAAAGGAAGAGTACCAGAAATGAAAAATATATAAGTAGAGAAAAATAATTTTCCTTGTTATTTAAATCTCTTTAAAAGATAATTGAATGGTTTAAAAATAATAATCTTCTGGAGGGGGGCAAGGGCAACATACATAACCTAAACATCTGTACCTCCATAATATGCTGAAATAAAAAAAATAATAATAATCTTCTGTGGACTCACAATATATGCAGAATTAAAATGTATGATAGCATAAAGGTAGAGAAGGAAGTAATGAAATTATAGGGTTGTAAGGTTCTCACACTATATATGAAGTGATATAATATCACTTAAAGACAGATGGAAATAACAAATATATATATTTTATAAGTTCTAAACCAATTACTAAATTAAACAATAAAGAATTATGGCTAATTAGGGAAAAAAAGATATAAAATAGAAAAAAATACTCATTCCAAAAGAAAGCAGAAAAAGAGGAAAAGGGGAACAAAGACCAGATGGGAAAAATAAAAAACATATAGCAAAAAAGACAACCCATAGCTGTCCCATATTTACATCCAACCACATGAAAATTATGTTTTTATGTGTATTATATATAAATGTACATATATATATGCACACAAATATGTCCCTAAGCCCAAACATATAAAAAATCACATTAAATGTAACTTGTTTAAGCACTTCAATTAGAAGGCAGAAATTGTCAGATTGATAAAAAAGCAAGAACCCTAAGATTGGAAATAAGACAAAAGTATCTACTTTTACCACTTCTGTTCAACATTGTAATGGAGGATTTAGCCAGGATGATTAGGCAAGAAAAGAAATAAAAGTAAAGCTATTTTTATTCCAGATGACATGATCGAGTATATAAATACTTGTAAAGAACCCCCAACCTGTTAGATTTCACGCAAGTTCAGCAGAATTGCAAGATACAAGATTAATATACAAAAATCAATTGTATTTCTATACCCTAGCAATGAACAATCCAAAAGTGTAATTATAAAAACAATTTCATGTACAGTAGCTAAAAATAATTAAATATTAGGAATAAATTTAACAAAAGGTGCAAAACTTATATTTTGAAAACTACAAAACATGATTGAAAGAAATTAAGGAAGACCTAGATAAATGAAAAGGTATTCCATGTTCATGGAGTGGAAGACTTAATATTGTCAAAAAAGCAATACTTACCAAATTTATCTATGGATTCAATTCAATCCTTATAGAAATGTTAGCTTATTTTATTGCAAAAATTGACAAGCTGATCCCAAAATTCATATGGAAATGAGGGAATCCAAATATTCAAAACAATCTTGAAAATGAAGAACAAAGTATGATTCATACTTCCTGGTTTCAAAACTTACTACAAAACTACAGTAATCAAGACAGTGTAGGCAGACAAGAAAAGCCACCAGTCAGAATGTCTCTGCAAAAAAGACAAATTTTAGAAGAAAGAGAAAAAAATAAGCTAGCAGAGAAACAGAGATCAGGTGAGAGTCAGAAAGAAGGGTGCCTGAAACTACAGGAGACTCCACGGGAAGACATTGCGGAGGAGAACTGTAAGGAGAAAGGTCCCGAGAGGCTTGACGATCAGTGACAAGGGTAGGTGGAGCGGTTACTTCCCCCTCCCTTGCATCTCAGACTGCTGTTGGGCTCCTGAGCGGCTGGAGAGACCTGCTGACACCAGCCCAGAGACGGCTGCTGCCAGTGAGCAGTGGCCTCTTGCAGACTCAGCGCCAGGCTCCCAGCCCCCTCGGGGAATCTCCCCAGGTGCAGACCTGAGTCTATCGGCAGACGCCATAGTGCTCCATTCTCTCCTTCCCCCTCCCTACCTGTGGGTGCCCAGAGAGACAATTTAGCCATCACACAGGGGCATTCCAAGGAACAGGACCTTTCCTTTTGGGGCCCAACAGCAGACTGAGGGGTACTCAGACTGCAAATTCCCCACCCACCAGCCCTCCCAGGTGCTACTTCCCTGGGGACTCCAGGAGAGTGGGGCAAATCCTGAGGTGGAGTGAAATCGATGCAGCCTGGGCACCCTGTAGGTGATTCAAGACCAGCACCCCTCCTCCTGGCAGGGCCAGGGATTGATCTCCAGGGTCCAAGGGGACAGGCCTGCAGACCAGACCCCGTACACCCAGGTCAGGATTGCACTGCCCCAGGGCACAGAAAAGAGATCTGTGAAAGAGCCTACTGAGGAGTGTGCACCTTCAGGGGCAGATCAGCGTACTGGAGCAGCAACCCTCCTCCCAAAAGAGAGCTGTGCACCCAGCTCAGGCTGCAATCCTGGGTAGGGAACCTCCCGACCCACATCACAGCCAGGGGAGATCCATTGG
>CAUYSK010072866.1:0-19354 GCA_963575035.1 Avahi laniger
TGTAGTCCCAGCTACTTGGGAGGCTGAGACAGTAGGATTGCTTGAGTCCAGGAGTTTGAGGTTGCTGTGAGCTAGGCTGACGCCACGGCACTCGCTCCAGGCAAGAGAGTGAGACCCTGTCTCAAAAAAAAAAAAAAAAAAAATCCCACATGCCCTTCCTAACTAATCATAGATCAATCTCCTATGAATTTACATAACATTATTGAACATGCTTTAAAATTTTAGCCAGTGAGACCTCAAGCTATAAACTTCCATTTATACATGTAACTCTCAGAGCCAGTGCCCGCTGACAACCTTATACACGAGCCTTACAATGCTAGCTGTTATTTAAATTGCAGAAGTAAGTAATTTCCTGTCGGCTTTTAAATTAAAAAATCCTAATTAAGTTTTGGAGTTTATTTGGGGGCAGATACATTTGACCCAAGATCACTGAGGAATCCAGAAAAAAAGGCAGAGACCAGACTTCTTTCAAAGATTGTTTCAGGAACAACAGTAAAAAAGAAAAACAAGAAACAGGGAGGTTCAGGGAGAAGACACATGCTTTTTGTTGATTCTTGGCTTGAAAACAAAGACCCCACAGGTGACAAGTCTGAGCAGCTGATAAGGGGTCTGCATCACCAGGAATTCCAAGGCGTGGACTGTCCAAGGAGCTGTTCCCTTTTCAGGTGGTTTGCTTGAGATTTTTCTTCCCCCTACTGGCTATAGTTTGATATAAGAACTTTAGGGACCATCAGAGGCAGAGATTAGACCCTCTCAGAGTGCAGTCCTGTTTCCCCGTCTCACATAAGACCTCTCTTCCCTATTTCTCCCTGCTGTGAGATCCCCTGTTTTGATTGATATGTTATGTTTGCATATGTATTAGATCACTTATATTACAATATTACTTATTTAATTATATGCATGGTTGTGTATTACATAATGTTAAATATAAATATTATATATATATATACAAATTCTCACTGTATAATTTTCACACACATCAATTCACACAATCATCTTTCTACGACATATTTTAACAGAGGTGGAATTATTACAGATCCTCGTAGGTAGGAAAATGCTCTGAAGCGGTGAACTTTTTCCTCAAAAGCTTCCTTCATCACAAAATCCTTTTGCATGGAGGCTAAAGATTCAGAATTTATAGTGAATCCCATTCCGTTTAGATTCACAGGTATCACTGAATTGAAGAGGTACGAAAACCTTTGAAAGAACCAAAGCCACCTCCCCGCAATGTGCCGGTGAAAAATCCACAGTCCAGAGACACTTGCCTAAAATGACATGGCTTAGCATCAGAGTTTGTGCTGGCTGGGTCAGGAGGTGAAGTTAGGACTGAAAAAGTTTATGAGAGAGTTATACCCGTGAAGGAAAAAGGCGCAGGAAGCATGATTGGGAGGGAAGCCATCAAACAGTGATGCAGACCTGAAAAAGTCTCCGCCGACCAGACAGAGAGCTCCAGAACAGAAATCATCTTTTAGAGGAGTCCCATGTTCAGCAGAAATGTCTAAACCCTTGTATCACCATCAGTCACAGTAGCTGCCTGAGTGGACCTTGAAAAGCTGACAGGCAGAGGCTGGTGGCTGACCACACTCCCTGGAGCTGGGTGACCAGCCTTTTCTGGAAGGGAAATATGAGAGGTGCATTTGCTGTATCTGCCACATGGCTGGAATGCACTCTTATGTTGGTTCTGTGTAAGTTCTAGAGAGATATTAGTCAATGGCTTTATAATAATAGTAATGCTTATTTTTATTCATTTTAAAGTAAAAGAGTGTTGTTTCAATAGATACAATACAAATGCCAAAAAGGAAATATATATATATATAAATTTGGTGTGTGTATATATATATATATATATTTGGGGTATATATATATGTATTTCGCATATACATGCACACACATACACACACACACCAAACGGTTTTCTATGAAAATATTTTACAGCAGGCATTTGGACAAGCTATTGGAAATGGCCTAAGGTGTCTCCAGGGTGGAGGTCAGTGAACTCAGGACAACCCCTTGAATTTTCCATTAGCGAGTAGTTAGATGAGGTAATAAATAAATTATTATTAAGCACTTTGCAAATAGAGTGTTATGTAAATGCTAAATAATCATAATAATATAGGAGTGTGCTGATCTTGATAAACGGGTCGGCTTCCATGTCATTTAAAATGGATGGCGCAGCAGTGTCTGCGAGGATGAATGAGGACGCGTTCGCAGAGCTCGATAACGGCACAGTCCCTCTGCCAGGGGCCCGGCCGGCTGCATTCTCTTTGCCTGGTCTCTGTGGGACGATTAGCAGAGGAGAGGGATTCTGGCCAGCTTTGAGGGGGCAGGAAAAAGGCTCCTGCGCAGGGATATCGGAAGGAGACTTAGGTGCATGCACAGGGACCTGCATTCTGAGAAGTCAGGGCTAATCTATAAAGGGATGGGGGCAGGGAATTAACATTTATTGAGCGCCTCCTGTGACCCAGACACTACGCTGGTGCTCTGTGTTTATTATCTCATTTATCCTCCAGGCCAGCGCATTAAGGTAATAGAGGAGTGGAACGAAGCAGAATGCATTACTGTTTTCTATACAAAAGCAGAAAGACTGACCCCAGCGCTGTAGCTGCGGTTTTCCTCTGTGCATTCTGGGGTGGGAGCTGGAAGGAGGGAAAATTCCCCCAGGGAGTGAGAGAAAGCCTGATCCCGGGATTTATCACAGCCCCCAAATGCTGAGACCTTTTAGGACTCCCGTTTGTGCAATGAAAGAATCACATCTTCCTTTGGGGCCACACCCCGTGACTCGTCCCCGTGACACCTCGGCCCCCGCCGTGGACCTCACTCCCCCTGGACATCCCAGCCTCGTGGAGCCCCATCCGGGCCTTTCATGCACCCTCGCGACATTTAGCAAATACGGATAGAGGAGGCCCCACGTGCCGAATACCCCACTAAGGATTCACGTGCATCACCTCTTTTAATTCTTGCGACGAACCTGTGAAGGAAGTTTTATCGCCTTTAAGGTCCTCACCTTAGAGGAGAATACTAAGATTTTGTTAAATAAGTTGCCAAAAGTCACATCGCTAGTCCAAGGGGGAGGAGGTCAGAACCAGATTAATCCACAACCTAGCTCTTAGCCAACTGGGAACTCAGAGGACCTGACACCTGAAGATTTCACAGATTTGTTTTGTTTGTGTTGTTTTAGTTTGGTTTTTTGCCCAGGGTTTTTGCCCTGCCCACCGCTGGGCTATGTTCTTACTAATAATTATTTACCTGTTGTTTAACGTGCCAGATTTCGAGGGTATAAAAGTAGCTCAAGTGGTGTTTGTTTGTTTATTAACAGCTTTCTTGAACGTAATGACATGCAATAAACCGTACATTTGAAATGTGCAGTTTGGTAAGTTTTGACACATATATACACCAGTGATACCATCGCCACAAGCAAGATAATGAACATGTCCGTCACCTCCAAAAATTTGCTTCTTTGTCACGTATCCTTCCTACTTCTTCTCTCCTGACCCCCTCCCCAGGCAACCACGATCGGTTTTCTGTCACTTTATTTAGCCTGCCTTTTCTAGAGTTTTATGTAAATGGAATCATGCAATGTATACTCTTTTTTATCTGGCTTCTTTCACTCAGCGTAATTATTTTGAGATTCATGCAAGCATTTTTTAATATTCACCCAAATATTTTCCTTTATTTTATTTAAAACTTTGAATAATTGGTATGTATTTTATTTAATTTTAGCTTTGGACTCAGTCCAGAGTTCAAATTCCAGTTCTGTCATTTATTAACAGTGTGCCAAGTGGCAAATTTCTTAATCCAAGCCTTAGTTTTTTCATCTCTGAATGGGTATAATTAAAACTACATTATAAATTAGTGTGAAGATTAGATGAGGTAATATAGGTAAACTGCATAGCATAGAATCTGTACATGGTAAGCACTGGGTTTCACAATTAAAATACAAATTTTTATGATAAAAATAAATTTTTCATCACAATCCCTTTGATATCTTCTAAATTCTCAATATCAAATTAAATTACCATAGCCTGCAAATGTTGTGCCAAGTAGAATACTTAACGTGGCAGAGGAATTAGCTCTTTGAATCCTCACAAGAAGCCTGTGAAATGTGCAGGCACGTCATTATCCCCATATAACAGACGAGGAAACTGAGATAGAGAGGTGGCAGAATTAGAATTTGAACTGAAGCAGTCTGGCTCAAAACTCTGTCATTTTCCATTATGTTTTAGCTACCTTTTGACATGCAGCGACATCACTCACTAACCTTAAGGGAATTGCTTCAGGAAAAAAATATCTAGATGTGAAGACTATGTCAATAACTAATTAAAAGAGAAATGGCCAATAAAATAACAAAATTATTAGAACACCAATTATTATTAAGGGATACCAAATACTTTAAATGTGTTATAGGTATAGACCTGTAATTTGAATTTATGAAAAGTAATCCACCCCTGATTCTAGGGTTAACTCCAAAGACAAGGAATCTGTAAGGAAAAGGCAGAGTCTGTCTGCCTTTACTGGGAGCACTGGAGAAACTTCTTAGTGCCCCATGTATAAGCCTCAGGTTTTAGAGCAGACCCAGAAGGTAGGCCCATCACTGAGGCTGCACCGAATCGGCTAAGCAGATTGTACTCATCCCAAATTTGGGGATCGGCTGTCATTTCGAGCCCACTGGAATAGCTGTCACAATAGAATAGAAAAATTCAGCTGCATCTTCGGTTGTCTTAAGAACAGTAATTGGTATTCACTAAAGATTTAGAAGCTGGTGGAACAGAGGGAAGACGATTTTCATTCAGTTCAGGTGAACAAACGTTTCTTGTTTGCCCGATAGGCACAGGATCTTTGCCTTTGAGCAATTCCTATTCAGAGTGGAGGCATAGGGAGGGAAAGGCACAAATAAAAGAATTTCAGTAGTAAGAAAGGCTTGAATTCAAAAGATATTTAGAAGGCAAAATCAAGAGACTTGGTGGCTACCTGGAAGTGGGTGTGAAGGAAAAGTGGAGGTTCTGGCTTCGAAAACTGTGAGCCATCTACAAAAACAGAGAATCAGGAAAAAACAGATTTTGTAAACTTAGGTGATGAGGGCAATTTTTGTCATCTTGGGTTTGAGGTGCAATAGGAGATCCAGGTGGAGACCTCCAGCAGGCAGTTATGTTTCTAGAGCCAAGGAGTGAAGTCAGAGTTGAATGTAAAGACTGGTGGGCTACCAGCATATAGGATGTGGTTGAAGCCATGGAGTGGATGGGACCACCTAGGGAGTGTATGGAGTGACGACAGATGGTCAACACAGTAGTCATGATGGTTAAAATGAGTTTGACCGAATACCAATATCAGAAGGCATATAAGATAATATTATCATATAGATCTTTCCTATTACAAATGTTTTCAGATCTACTCATTTCAGTCATATGCCATTTATCCCATGTGAGGACATGCAGACTCTCATCGCCATTGCAATGCAGTCCTTAAAAGCGAAAAGGACCCCAAACAAACACAGAACCCTATCCTGCGCATGCTTCCTTACCTAGCTGGGGCAGTAACGCTGGAAGAACTTGGGATGGTGAATGGTGGCAGATGTGCCAGTGGCATAGGAGAACTAATTTTTTTTTTTTTTTGAGACAGAGTCTCGCTCTGTTGCCCAGGCTGGAGTGTGCAGCGGCATCATCATAGCTCACAGCAACCTCAAACTCCTGGGTTCAAATGGTCCTCCTGCCTCAGCCTCCTGAGTAGCTGGAACTACAGGCATGTGCCACCACGCCCAGCTAATTTTTCTATTTCCAGTAAAGCTCTTACTCCGGCTGGTCTTGAACTCCTGGCTTCAAGCAATCCTTCTGCCTCAACCTTCCAAAGTGCTAAGATTACAGGAGTGAGCCACCGTTCCTGGCCCAATTTTGACATATTGAAAACAAATCTGACATAAACAGCATGTCTTTCTGATACTTTTTTCTTTTATCAAGGATGGAGAGGGTTAAGATACTGACCTGAAAAAAGGCTTATGTTTTGCGATGCTCAGTTGTGTGTTGACCTTTCTGTACCTTAAACTATCTCTACACATGTCTTCATTCCTTATTTCTCTGCAACTCAGTCAACAAACACATGTTGAGCATCTTCTGTGTGTAGACTCCACATTTGGTGCTAAGCACTCAAAGAGGAATGGCGTTTAGCTCCTGCCCCTGAGAAACAGAGAAGATGCTCGTGGCAGTATGCTAACTATCAAAGCGCTCTCCACGGCCATGGTTGTTTACGTGTGTCAAAGCACTGTCTTCAACATCATGTCGTGCTCCCGCCCACCTGCGAGGAAGTAGGACAGTGGTTATTATGATGCATCAGGAAGCTGAGACGGAGGTGGAGTGAAGCGGGGAAGGTCAGTCAGTGGCTGAGATTCAGATCTTTTGGCCAAGTGTTCTTCCTGCTAAGGGGAATGTTTTTTCCCAGCTCTCTCATCCTGGGCACCTTGCCTTTGCAATTTCCTGGTTGTCTATTTTATCTCTTCCAGCTGACAAAGTTGACAGGCCCTTGGGGAATACTGACTCAAGAATAACTTGCCTTTGGTCAAGGGCTAAATCCCACAGGTGTGGGACTGACTTTGGAGGAGCCACTGTCACTCTCACTGGCCCCTGCCAAGCCCCACTGCTCGTCTGGAGGGATGTATGCTTATCGGTTCTGTGTGTACCAGAGAACACTAGCAAAACAAATTCGCTCAAACTGGCTGCCATTCCGGCCAGCTAATTAAATTAGCTATTGTTGCATTACTGATAAGGACAGTTTGGAAAAGGAAAAAAGCCACTCATCCCAGCAGCCATAAGGTGAAAGCCAAGAAAATGTGTTAATGGGAACATTCTGAAAGGAAACCCTCTGACTAGCAAGGGGACCTGGGGGTCTTTGGTGGACTGTCCTCCCAGCCATCTGCTCCAAGCTTCTGCTCCCAGCCCTCGCTGGCTCTGGTCCTTGTGAACACGGCTGCTCTCGGCTTTCCGGTACCCAGCAGCAGCCAGGGCAGCTCCCTGCTCCTCCCACCGGGAGCCTAGTCCTGGGGGGAGTCTCAGAGAAGTGGGGGTTTTTCTAGGGGAGAGCAGCTCACCCTTGTGTGCTAAAATCTAATCTCCCCGTAGTATAAACTACAGTTGATATTTGGAAGAGCCCTAAAGAAGAAAGAGAGAGGGAGGAGGGAGAGAGGAAGGAAGGAAGGAAGGAAGGAAGGAAGGAAGGAAGGAAGGAAGGAAGGAAGGAAGGAAGGAAGGAAGGAAGGAAAGAAGGAAGGAAGGAAGGAAGGAAGGAAAGGAAGGAAAGAAGGAAGGGAGGGAGGGAGGGAGACAGGTAGAAAGATCCAAAGCGACTACATTTTTTGGCTGTGTGGCCTCTGCTTCTTTACTTGGTGACAGCCTCCTCACTGCCATACACAGTCTTGGCTGAGGCTGTAGATTAAGTAGGGTGCTACCTTCTAGTTGAGATATGGGCGCATGAACTTAGCCTAGGCCAACTAGCCAGAGTCCTAGGACTCTGGGACTCGAGCAGAGAGACACAAGGACAACGCGTGTTAGGAACTCATTTGCTTTAGTAGCAGCTCACCCCAAGGAGACCTGCACCTACATACACTGCGTCCCTGCTGCCATCCGCCCCGCTCTTAGTGCCCCACTCCTCCCACGAGCTGTCCTGGTTCCATCTTTTCTCCAAAGCTAATTATCCAGGCTTTCCAAAATGCTGCGAGCTACCTGATATCTTTCTGATTTACTCTTTTTCCACTTAAATTAACCATCCACTATGGTTAATTTGTGCAATCCAAATGATTTAAGGATTCTTTAGTCCAACCCTTTTCTTTGGCAGATGAGATGGAGGCCCCAGAGATAGTGATTTTCTCAAAATCACACGGATGAAAATTGGCAGATCTGAGGCTAGAGCCCAGGCCTCTACCTACTAGATTGTGCTGCCTGAGTGTGACTCACGATGCGTCTTCTGAGAAAGTGAAGCAACTCGAGGGAGTGCAGAGGGGAGCCTGGACCATCCTCCTGTGCCCCTCGGTCTCCCCGCTCCCTTTTCTCCTGATTTCATAGATTCTCTTTCAGATTTTTAAGTCATGGGATAATATTTTCCCATGAAATATAAACCTATTATTAAAATTGTCTACGTGTAAATTCATATATGTACATTACCTGTCTCTCTCAAGTGTGAAAACTCTATAATTCGAGTTTATTCCTAAGCTTTCAACACCAAGGGTTGGACTACTTTCTACTGAACTGAAGTAATTTATAATCAAGGACACCACTGACAGCGTGGAGAGGAACAGGTGTACTTATAGAGCAGCCTGTAATTATAATGGGAAAAATATGATATATGCTATGCTATGTACTTTAAATTTGGAAGTACATTCTCTAAGCCTCAGTTTCTTCATTTGCAGACAAGAAAGTTAACTGTCTTCCCTTCCTCAAACTCTAGCATTCTAGCTAAACGAATTATAAACGCTAGTGAACTAAATGAGAAATTACAAAGTGAATCAGGCATATTTACTGAAATAATTGATTTTTTTACAAAAACTTCCAAGCTCTTAAAGATAAAAATAAAAGGAAAAAATCTTTCTAGAGAAGCAGTGCTAAGATACTTTTTTTTTTTTTGAGTCAAAAAAAAAAAATCAAGCTCCACTTTAGTGCTCAACATGAGGAGTGCTAGAGAAAGTCGAGGCCATCAGTGTTCGGGTGCAGGGTGCTAATTTCACGAGACCCAGTTCTGTGTACCAGTATGAGAAGATGTTATTAGTGCCTCTGATCCAGAAGAAATCAGTCTTCCAACAGTGTTAATTCGATCAATTGTCAGACTGGGAATTTGGTAGACAGAGGTAGCCTAGCCCTGGGCAGATGGGTACTTTCAGATCATCCAGCAAAGTGAATATAATTATTGCTTAATATCTTCCTTATATAAAAAAATATAAAATCATGGCCGGGCGCGGTGACTCACGCCTGTAATCCTAGCTCTCTGGGAGGCCGAGGTGGGCGGATCATTCTGAGCTCAGGAGTTCGAGACCAGCCTGAGTAAGAGTGAGACCCCACCTCTACCAAAAAATAGAAAGAAATTAATTGGACAGCTAAAAATATATATAGAAGAAATTAGCTGGGCATGGTGGCGCATGCCTGTAGTCCCAGCTACTCGGGAGGCTGAGACAGTAGGATTGCTTGAGCCCAGGAGTTGGAGGTTGCTGTGAGCTAGGCTGACGCCACGGCACTCACCCCAGGCAAGTGAGTGTGACTTTGTCTCAAAAAAAAAAAAAAAAAACCAAATTATTAATATATTGTTATTAACTAACACCCATACTTTATTCCGATTTTCTTAGTTTTCACCAATGTGCTTTCTCAGATCCAGTATCCCATCCAGGATGCCACATGACTTTTCGTTGTCATGTCTCCTTGGGCTCCTCTTGGCTATGAAAGTTTCTCATACTTTCTCGGTTTTTGATGACTTTAACAGTTTTGGTAGGAAATAGTGGTAAGGTATTTTGAGGAATGTACCATATCACAATTGGATTTATCTGATGTTTTTCTCATGAATAGCCTGGGATTATGAGTTTTAGGGAAAAAGCTAAAGAGATAAAGTGTCATTTTTATCATATCATGTGAAGGGTGCATACTGTAGATAGAACCTATCACTGTTTATGTTAACCTTGATCATATGGCTGAGATGGTGTTCGCCAGGTTTCTCCACTGTAAGGTTACTCTTTTCCTCTGCTTTCCATACTCTTTGAATTTAATTTTAGAAAAACAAAGTACTGATACATGCTATAACATAGATAAACTTCAAATATAGCACGTGAGTGAAAGAAGCCAGACACAGAATACCACACATACTGCATGATTCCATGTATCAAGTGTCCAAAAAAGGCAAATCTTTAGAGACAGAAAGGAGATTAGGGACTGCCTGGGGCTGGATGTGGGGCAGTGGAGTTACTCCAAAGGAGGGTGGAAGACATTTGGGCTGATGGAAATGTTCTAAAATTAGATTGTAGTGATGGCTGTAAAACTTTCTAAGTCTACTAAAAATCACTGAATTGTACTCTTTTAATGAGTGAATTTTATACTTCAATACAGCTATTTTTTAAAGAAACTCCAGACAGAGAAGTCTGCCTTCTATTTTTGCCCTCTACCCTGTTCTCTCTCATGCCCTATAGGAAATCATTTTTATCAGTTTTTGGTTTAATCTTTCAGTTTTCCTTTGGCAAACATAAGGAAATATGTATGTATATATATGAAGGAATGTTTTAAGTGATTTTAAAATTTTGCCTTACATGCTATTGATTAAGGAAAAGTAAGTCTAATTATTTACTAATTAATTAAGTCTAAGAAGAAATTCCCTTTAAATCGTATAGAGACTCTAAAAGACAATTTGGGGGCTCCACAAAAGTGTTAAAATTTATTTTTTTCTGCCCCACCAAAAGTGTTAAAATTTATAACATTGGTTTCAGTGCGCCTAATTATTGACTAATTAATTTGAATGAGGGGATTCACGAATTAAGAACAAGAAGAGGAAGGAGAGAGAGTGGAAATGACAAAATTGTCTTATGGGAGACCAGACAGAAACAATTTCCAGCGGTTGGGAGGAAAAGCTGTAAGTGAAAAAGGGTTGAATGTGTGTGCTTGTGTGTCTATGCATCTGCGTGTGTGTGCACGCGCCCGCGTGTGTGTGTGTGTGTGTGTGTGTGTGTGTGTATGTGTGTGTGTGTTGTCTGTGTCTGTGCATGTGTGTGTGTATGCTGTGTGTGTATTTTCTGCGTGTATGCATCTGTGTAAGAAAGAGATCGTCTTTAGTGGCTTTTGCTAAACAGTGCGTATTGAGTATCTAAAATAAAGTCTATTGTACTCCAAGTTCTCCAGGCCTGCGAGGAAGAAAGCGAAGTCATGCATTTGCCAGTTTCCCATTTTTGCCACTAGATGGCAACGCCGACCAAGACGCAGTCCTGCTCTTAGGAGAAAAAGGGGTTGCACAGTAGGTACGCGATAGCTGTTGGTACGTACCCTGCAGTTTTAAGTATTCTTACCTCAGGAAGGGCGTGGATAAATTTATGCACCTATAAATTATAAGTACATCTAAGTGTACAAGCCAGGTATGTAAGTGAAATGCAAAATCTCCTCCCTGGTTGTTGACATTAATTTTGCACTCTCTAAATCTTACATTTGAGGCATTTCCTGACATAAAAATCGGTTAGGTTCCAAAAGTGAGAAATTTTAAGTCATTAGGTATTCAGACCATAAAATCTATTTAAACTGTAACTCTCCTGTCAACACTTTAAAACCTAACTATCATGGCCGGGGGCGGTGGCTGAGGCCTGTAATCCTAGCACTCTGGGAGGCCCAGGAGGGGTGGTGGTGGGGATTGTTTGAGCTCAGGAGTCTGAGCAAGAGCCAGACCCCATCTCTACTAAAAATAGAAAAAATTAGCTGGATATGGTGGCTAGTCCCAGCTACTCTGGAGGCTGAGGCAGGAGGATCATTTGAGCCCAGGAGTTTGAGGTTGCAGTGAGCTATGATGATGTCAGGGCACTTTTAGAGTGAGACTCTGTCTCAAAAAAACAAAAACTAACTATCACATTTTAAAACGTTTCCATGAGGAAGGTTTTGATTTCAACTTAGTATGCCAAGAGACTATCTTCCTGTCTTCTCACTCTCTTAGGTGGTGGGGATTTCTTCAGCTCTAAGCCACAGTGACAACGTGTAGCCCCGTGGGTGTCAAGGATTAAAGGTGTGGTAGGCTCCTTTCTTTCTTCCCATTTTACCATGATGAGACCATCAGCTTCCAATTTCAATAGTGTTTCCATAAGGATTCTCCTCCTCTCCAGTGCCCCACGCATCAGAAGAATTTATGTGACGTCATGACTACCTTGAAACCACATAACCTTTTTATGGTTTTCCCAAGGGCTTTTTGTGTGGTTAAGTTTGGTTTTACTGTTAATTACAACAGGAAACAGGAAAAGGGTAAAAACACCAAAGAGAAAGCTGCAAAGTTCCGAACAATTCCACAATGAATAGGAGAATTTTGGAATGTAAATACAAGCTTTGATCATTCCCACTGCTCTATAGCCACAATTCAGCTATGTTCCTGAGACCTCTGCCAACCTTTTAAAACTCTTTCATTCCCTGGGAGGTTATGCTCTTGACTGTCCTCCACCACTCTCCTCTCCCATTCCTCCCCACCTCCTTCTGTTATTTAGTATTACAGGAAAAGCTGTAGATACATATGGAATGTTTGGGCATACAAAAATGATTAAATGAGATTTAGTTACACTAGGAAGAAAACCCAGATATTTCACCCAAGTTTTCTTTCTTCAGAAAAAAGGCTATGGTGTGCTTTTTCTTATTAGAGCAAGGGAGGAAGAACTGATTGGGAAATGAAGACTTGGCTGGCAGCTGAGCACGCTTCAGTGTATACAGCTTAAAGGCGGCAGTCACAGGAAGGGGGTGAAGTGATGTCTAATATATGCTTCACGTTCAGTAAGTCCTACGGTATGCAATTCAGGATCTGTATGATCAAGAACTCTTTTCCAATGTAATGCAGGTCCAGTTTGAAGTAGTAGAGAAAAAAGGTCTGAATTCAATATGTCAAGGCGGATGATGCCAGTGTCTCAGACTTTACTATGTCCAGCCGCCAGCATCAGAGCCCTTTTGCCCACAGACTTTCACAGCCCGCTGGAGTCTAGTCTGTTACACCAGGCTCAGGAGCATGAACAGACATCCGGGAGCAGTCCTTGAAAACTGACTGATGGGAACTGGTGGAACAATACCACGGCTCCTTCACCCTACCGGGAGACAGCTCTGAGACTCGTCGTCTACTGGATCCCTAAGTTGCCAACTGGATTCAGTTCCAACTGTTCATAATGGTAACTGGCTTGATAACACAGATCATTTGTTGGCCTTCTAGTCCTTGCTTCTCTTCCCTGCCCCACAGAAATATTTCTTGAGATACCAAATAAACTGCTTAGTCTCAAGTCCTTGTCTTATAGGGTCTGCTTTTAGGAAAATACAAATTAAGAATATATAAATAAATAGATTTTTTTATTGTAGTAAAATATACATAAATAATATTTATCATTTCAACCATTTTTTTTTTTTTTTTTAGACACAGTGTCACTCGGTTGCCCGGGCTAGAGTACCATGGCGTCAGCCTAGCTCACAGTAACCTCAAACTCCTGGGCTCAAGTGATCCTTCTGCCTCAGCCTCTCGAGTAGCTGGGACTACAGGCATGCGCCACCATGCCCAGCTAATTTTTTTATATATATATATTTTTAATTGCCCAGCTAATTTCTTTCTATTTTTTTAGTAGAGACGGGGTCTCTCTTGCTCAGGCTGGTCTTGAACTCCTGAGCTCAAACAATCCACCCGCCTCGGCCTCCCAGAGTGCTAGGATTACAGGCGTGAGCCACCGGGCCCAGCCATTTCAACCATTTTTAAGTGTACAATTCAGTAGCATTAAATATAGTCACATTATTGGGCAACCATCACCACTACCCATCTCCAGAACTTTTTCATCACCCCAAACTGAAACTCTACCCATTAGACAAGGACTCCCTATTCCCCCTTCCCCAGCCCTTGTTGACCACCATTCTACTCTCCTTCTCTATTAATTTGACTATTCTATGTACCTCATATAAGTGGAATCATGCAAAATGTTTTCTTTTGTATCTGGCTTATTCCACATAATATAATATCTTCAAGGTTCACCTATGTTATAGCATCTACCAGAATTTCTTCTCTTTTTAAAGCTGAATAATATTTTATTCTATGTATAAATGACATTTTGTTTATCCATTCATTCACTGATAGACATTTGGGTTGTTTCCACCTTTTGGCTATCGTGAATAATGCTGCTATAAACAGTGGTGTACAAGTATCTGTTCAAGTCTCTGCTATCAATTCTTTTGGGTATATACTCAGAAGCAAAATTCCTGGATTATATGATAATCCTGTGTTTAATATTTTAAGAAACCACTATACTGTTTTCCACAGTGACAGCACCATTTTACATTTCCACCAGCAAGGCACAAAGGTTCCAATTTCTCCATCGCCCTGCTTAGACTTATTATTTTCTAGGCTTTTTGTTTGGTTTTTTTGGTTTTTGTGGGTTTTTTTGGTATAATAGTCATCTTAATGGGCATAAAGTGGTATCTTGCTGTAGTTTTGATTTGCATTTTCTTAATTATTAGCCTGTTTTCATGTTCCTATTGACCATTTGTATATCTTCTATGAAGAAATGTCAATTTGTCCTTTGCTCACTTTTTAATTGTATTATTTGGGGTTTTTTAAATTGTTCAGTTGTAACAGTTCTTTATGTATTCCAGATATTAACCCATTATCAGATATATGGTTTGCAAATATTCTCTCTCATTCTGTGAGTTACCTTTTCACTCTCCTAATAATGCCCTTTGATCCACAGAAGTTTTTAATTTCGATGAAGTCCAGTTTATCTATTTGCTTTCGTTGCCTATGCTTTTGATGTCCTATGCAAGAAATCATTGTCAAATCCAATGTCATGAAGCTTTTTCTTTAGGTTTTCTTTTAAGAGTTTCATAGTTTTATTTTTTACATTTAGGTCTTTGATAAATTTTGAGTTAATTTTTGTATTAATATATGGTAATTTTTGTAAGGTAAGGGTCCAATTTTATTCTCTTTCAAGTAGTAAATAAATAAATTTTAAAGTAAAATAAAGCCTCAGTTATTACCATATGAATAGTTTTGCTAAGGGCAAGGGGGAATATTTTATTGTCTTTAATAATCTTCTTAAATTCATGTTTAGATTATAGATTTCTGGCGAATGACCCATGCCATATGAAAAGGCTAGTACAATGGCAGGTAGAGAGTGATAACTCTGCAATCTGTGGAGACTACTCAGTGAGCTCTGACTACATAGGTGAGTGATTTTAACTTCAGTATCACCTTCCCGACTTTTGAGAGGCAAATCGAGTATAATGTTTTATTTAAGAGATAAGAATATCCTTCATAAAGGTTATGAGAAAGCCACAAATTATATTGCACCTATTCTCAGATTAAAACTGACTTAATAATAGTTTCAGATTAATTAAAGCGTAAGCATCCATAGATATAACCTGTGTCATCCCATTACATACAAAAATGTACCTAATTTCATACCAAATGTAACTATCTCTTGCTACCAACAAAATCATTTTTAAATACCTAAATGCCTGTTTGTTTGGTTTTTATGCTGAAAAGCAAAATATTGCTCAGAAACGTAAGCAACACAGGGAGGGAAAAGGCATAGCCCAAAGTCTTGCTCTGAGGTAAAGTTAGCAATAAACCCCAAATCATTTTTAACCTCAAGTCATTCCCAGGTTTTGTGAGAAACCCATAAAAATACATTCAAATTTTTAGAACTTTAGGGAAAGTTTAGAAAATGGTTTGATTTTTAAAATCCTGAAAAAGGAAACAAAAAGAGCTTATAAAACTCTGCTTCTTAGCTTCAACTATGGGAATATGTTTTTAAGCCTAATGATATCTTATGAAAAATTAGTATTAGAATGAGTCACTAGGAGGGGAATAACAATTTTTTTTTAATAAGTAGAAGGCCAAGGGTGAACATTTCAGAACCCTGCACTTCTAGTAACCAACGTTGTCTCCACATTGCCTTTTTTCTCCAATCTAATGTTTCAAAACTGTGAGGTTTCCTGCAAAGGAAATGAAGGGACAGGTACCTAGAGCAATTCACTTTTAAAATATTTGTCCTACATTAAATATAATTATACCTTACATCCAATTAAAGAAGAGGAATTTTCCTCAATTATCAAACTCCTTGGCTTTTGCTATTATTGCTTCTTGTGCAGAAATGCTTTGGGTCTGAACGAACCTGGCACATCCTTCCCTATGCGTAATCATTAACCAAGAAATGAAATCTCAATCACTTAACGATTACACCATGTTGACTCTCCCTCCCCAGAACCATGGCGAGGGAAAAAAAGAGGGAAGAGGCAATTAAAAAACAAATGAATTTCTTTGGGTTTTCTAGGACTAGATAATTTTGGCTTTCTTTCTTCAACTTTCCCAAGCAATAGCCCAAATGATTGTTCAATTAGGAATTACATTATTACAGTAATAAGCTTCTCTTAGAGATCCTATCCCCCAGTTAGTAACAAATTGATGAAAAGCAGGAAAGCAAAACAAAAAGACAATAATAAGCCAACACATGTTTATTAGATATACTATTTATTATATGCCTAGCAATGTTGCCAACATTTTACGTTTTGTTAGCTGAATTTGGCTTGAAGCTTCCTGCAGTAGAGCTCAGCTTCAATATCTCCTGCTGGTGAACGTGGCAAATACTTTCCTAACATATTAAGAAAACAAAGAGCATCCCTTGCCTGTAGCTCTCATCTCTCTCCTTTGTATTCCTTTGTGTGTTGAGGAGAAGGATGCAGCTGGGATTCTTGACCCCCCCCTTCCTCCTGCCACCAGCTCCTTGGCTAGTGGGCAATTAGGAAGCAGTAGGGTTTCCATGTGTTGTATCCGATGCTCAATTAATCATAGTATCAGAATTAAAATATTTAGTTGCCTGGAAAACAGCTGTGGGTGGCTGAAGCACCAACCTTTTGAATTCTGAGTCATCCCTTGGAATGGAATACAGTGTAAATATGTTCACACCCACCCAATTTATCTCGACCGCTGGAAATTATCTTGAACAAAGCAGGCATTTCACTGCATTGGCCCTCCTGCTTGTCTTCCCAGAAACAACCTTTCCTGGTGGGGAGAATCAGACTATTTACTAAGAACTCGGAACCACTGGGAAGTTTCAAAGCAAGGCCTGTGTCTCTATAGTCCACCCCATTCTATCATAGGAAGATGTAGTAAGCTCTAATTTCTTCAACCTGTCCAGCTACATTGTAAAATATAGATACGTTTCTCAGTAAAGAATTGAAATGCTGGCAGCTGGCACTGACAGCTAATACTCCATTATTTATGTACATAAATCTACTCTGAACTTGCCATAGTCAGTTTCCCTTAGATGTTGTCCCTCTGCCATTTTGTTACGGGACTATCTCCCTGCAGCATAACCTAACATGTGCTCAAGGAATGAAATTCATTATAATGTTAATATGGGTGGGAAAATAATTTAAGTAGTAAA
Organism: Avahi laniger; assembly: GCA_963575035.1. NCBI lineage: Eukaryota > Metazoa > Chordata > Mammalia > Primates > Indriidae > Avahi > Avahi laniger. Next base: position 17,102 of record CAUYSK010072866.1, read on the forward strand.
AATTATATTAAAAGTGAAGTGTTGGCTGGGAGTGGTGGCTCACGTCTGTAATCCTAGCACTCTGGGAAGCCGAGGCGGGAGAATTGCTTGAGCTCAGGAGTTCGAGACCGGCCTGAGCAAGAGCAAGACCCTGTCTACTAAAAATACAAAGAAATTAGTCAAATAACTAAAAATAGAAAAAATTAGCCAGGCATGGTAGCGCGTGCCTGTAGTCCCAGCTACCAGGGAGGCTGAGGCAGGAGGATCACTTGAGCCCAGGAGTTTGAGGTTGCTGTGAGCAAGGCTGACGCCATGGCATGCTAGCCTGGGCAACAAAGTGAGACTCCATCTCAAAAAAAAAAAAAAGACACATAAAAGTGAAGTATTTACATTATTTCTCATTTTAAATTTGCTTTCTCCATTGAGTTTATTGCCTATCAATTTAAATACATATGTCTATATACTTAGCAACCATTTTTATTATTTACTACCCTCAGTTTAGTATTATAATCTCAGTCCTAAGAGGTATTTGAAGAAAAAAAAGCAGGGGAGAACAGATCAATGAAAGTATACAAATAATCAATAGTAGAACCAGGAATGGAATATATTTCCTTCCCTTTGTTTGCTTCTTAACACATGCAAATCAAGGTAACCCATATCCAAGGTAAAATAAAAATCAAATACCTCCATTCAAGGGTCATTTGCTATTATCCACTGGTGAGATTTTATTTCCAGAATTCAACATTATCCTCTGCCAATAGTATGTCATTTCTTTGCATTTGATAGCCGGGTCCAATTAGCTTTGCACATAGTTTTCTTTCCATGTCTATACAGTGGCAGCCTCACGAAAATCCTTCTTGTTATTGCTATTAAACTACACTGGAGCTTCCTACAGGGCAGATTTGCGTCTGATATAGGTCCATCTCACGTTCTGTACAAGGTTCTCATTGTTGGAAAACCTTACCATGTATAACTCAGTTTCACCAGTAACACTTTTTCTAGTATAGGCCCGAATAACAATACTAGAGAGAGGTTTGCTGTAATACCTGTAAACTCATTTTGAGAACTGGGTATAAAATACCCCAAAACTCATTTGACTACAGCATAGAAAGGGAAGCAAAACTTGTTGAAGTTTAAATTTCTGTCACATTTAGGAGCTGTGCTCAATGACCTTAAGATCACTGGAGCTCTTTCAAGACCATGAATACTGATTTTTACTTTCTGTATGTTTTAAGTAAGGTCTTACAGACACAGAAATGAGACATATCTTTAGAGATTTCATTTACATATTTGCTCTTAATGAGATTTCTCCCTTTTAGAAGAGTTTCTTATTCTCCATGTCTCAACCTTCTTACTCAGGGTAGTTTAAGATGGTTTTATATATTAAATAATCCATAGAACAGCTCATTTCTTATAAAATAAAATAGGAACCCAGACCCAAAAGTTAACTGTCTTTCTTTGGGTTTCTGAAAGATATTATAGTCCAAATTTGCAATGAGGTTGCAAGCCCAATGTTAAATTTCGTGTTGTTCTTTGGAAATACACTGCTCAGATGATTAGTCTCCCTTTTTTAATTAGTGACTAGAGAACTCTATCTGGCTGGTCATTAACATTTTTTGTTATATAAAAATGCAATAATTGTGCTCTCCCCGATGAGTCAGTCTATAATGTTTACTGAGTGAAAAATAGCTACCGCTTTCAGAAGTAGGAGTATGAGGAAATAAAATAGAAATAAGAGATATGCAACCTGTCTGGGCAGCTTTCAATCTCATAGGAAGAATAGAGATGAATACTTTCTGCTGTATCTAAACTGCTGAAATTCACAACCTAGCAAAGAAGGTAGTGACATTATACAAGTTAATACTATCTGATTGTATGTGGTTACTGGAGTAATGGAAGCTGGTTCAATTAAGAAAAGAAAAGTATTATCTTTGAACAGAGTGAGATTTAAAAAAAAAACGTAATAGTAAAAGTGAAGGAGGAACATGGTCATGTGGAAAAAAGATGAAAGTTCAAGGTAGGAGGAATAGTATGTGTTGGGGCTCTGAGTCAGGTGACTGTATGCAAAGAATAAATAGCTTAATTTAGAAGAGATAGTGAATTTGCCTTTCAGTGTTTGGTATCTTATTTATTTATTTCTTTTTAGACAGAGTCTCATTGTGTCATCTGGGCTAGAGTGCCCTGGCGTCAGCCTGGCTCACAGCAACCTCAAACTCCTGGGTTCAAGCGATCCTACTGCCTCAGCCTCCCGAGTAGCTGGGACTACAGGCATGC
>CAUYSK010072867.1:0-26774 GCA_963575035.1 Avahi laniger
AGGCATGTGCCACCATGCTGGCTGATTTTTTCTGTATACTTTTAGTTGTCTGATTAATTTCTTTCTATTTTTAGTAGAGACGGGGTCTCGCTCTTGCTCAGGCTGGTTTCGAACTCCTGAGCTCAAACAATCCGCCCGCCTCGGCCTCCCAGGGAGCTAGGATTACAGGTGTGAGCCACTGCGCCCGGCCAGGCACACTTTTCTGTGGTCCATTTGGTGCCTTACATCAAATCTAATACAGCTATCATATTCACCTAGAATGTTGCCAGATGCTTCATCAGGGATGCTCTTATCCACAGAGACAAATCCAAGGTTTAGCCTATTTAAACACTAAGTTTGGAGCTGGACTTGGAGAACCAATTCATAGCCCATGAACCTTGGCACTGCCCATCATCTCCTGGAAATTGGGAGGTGGGGCTTTATAGCAGGAGGGTAAGAAGCAGACGTACCTGGCATCAAGGTGGGGCAGGAAATGCACCACAGAAGCCCAGTATACAGGCAAAGGGTCCACTGGGTTCAGAAATCAATCACCACTGGCGCAAAGAGGTGGGGTTTTTCTACTAAACTTTCGTGACTGTAGAAACCATCTGTGATTATTATCCAGCAAGCCTAACTGTCAAGGAAAAAAGTAACCCAGATTTGTGATTAGTTGCCAGGGTGTGGTCAGGAAAACACAAAACCACATTTGATTCTCCACTCTCACTGCTTCGCTTGACCAGCCTTACAAAACAAAACAAACAAACAAAAAACACATTTGAGCAGAAGCAGACTTGGGCTGGAGAAAATATGTCCAGGTGAATAGCACAGCATCAAGGCACCACGCCATGGTCAAGAACACCATGGGGCAGCAGACATAGGCTGAAGGGCCAAGCCCAGAGGGGTGCACTGCTGGCCAGGAGGCCTGTACCCGAGGATATAAATACCTGGTCATTCTTACAGGTGTTCCAAATATAGTTGACCATGAGTTGAAGATTAAGCTCGATGTGCCAAAAACCTACCAGAGAGACAGAAACTAATAATGTAACCATATTTGGGTTGGCAGGTGTTAGCATGTTAACATTAGAATTGAATTCAAAGCAATAGCCTAATTCAGAATGGACTAACCTTTTCTCTCTTGTGCTACTCTCTCCACACCCTGGAACTTAGCCATGTTGCTTTGAGGAAGCCTGGGCCACATGGACAGGCCCACGCAGAGAGGAACTGAGGTCCAGCCCTGGGCCCCATCTGCACTCCCAGCTGACAGCCACGAGAGTATTCACACTGGGAATGGATCCTCCAAGCCTCAGGTGAGCTGCCCCAGCCGATGCTGTATGGGGGGCAAGCCTTCCCCCCCACATCCTGAGCTCTGCTCAAATTGCAGATTTGTGAGAAAAACAAAATGATGTTGTTTTTAAGCCACTAAAAAATAAATAAAAATATCAGAGATATAACTGTCTTGTATATGTATGTAGCAAATTACACATGATCACAATTACATAAAGTGAAACACTTCAAAAATTACAAAAATCAGCAAAAAGTAGTACATTTTCAAGGGCTTCCCTCTGCCCGTGATAAAGTTGGCAAAAATTAAATGTATAGGGGATAAAAATTAAAAATATAGTAGGTTGATCTAAACCAACTGTTCTCAAAGTGTGTTTTAGAGACCTCTAGGAGTACTAAGACCATTTCAGGTATTCCCAACGTCAAAACTATTTTAATAATAATACGAAAAATGTCATTAGATTGTTTCATGTTCATTCTCTCGGGAGTTTACAGCGGTGTTTTCCAGAGGCTACAAGACATGTGATATTGCAACAGCTTGAATGCCAAAGCAGATAGGAGAATCCAGCTGTGATCCATTAAGCCAGATTTGCAACAGTATAAAACATCTCCATTCTTCTCACTAAATTTTTGGGAAAATAGTTATTTTCACAAAAATGTTATTTATGTTAACATATAATGGAATTATTTTTTAAATAAAGTTTTTGAAAATCCAGCTTTGCTTTTAACTATGTCAAATATTTATATAACTCATATAAACAAAAGCTCGCTCTTTGGGGTCTTTAATAATGTTTAGGAGGCCATGCATGGCAGCTCATGCCTGTAATCCCAGCACTTTGGGAGGCCAGGGCAGGAGGATCTCTTGAGTCCAGAAGTTGAGACCAGCCTGGGCAATGCAGCAAGACCCCATCTCTATAAAAAATAAGAACAAAATTAGTTGGGCAATAGATATATTAAAAATATATATATTAATAGATATATTTATTGAATTTGAAACCTTAAAAAATAAAGAGTAAACCTATCTACTGACTTCATAATTTTCTGACAGTCTGAAACACAGCTAAATAACAGTTTATAAATTAGAAACATTTTTAATGTGATACTCCAGTTTAGAATTGTGAAGTTAAACAACTCTAAATCTATATAAGAGTCCCAAATTATCTGCCCCAAAGAGCAGAGGAACAACAAGCACTCTAATTGGCCCATGGCCATGGGGCCTTAGAAAGTTGTCTCTGTTACTTCCTGTGTATATGCTTTCATTTCTTTGTATACACATTTTAGAAAAGTCAGAAGACTTTGATCCTTTGTGGCCTGTGTGCATTGGTACAACTTCTATGAAGGGCGATTTGGCAGCACCTGTCAAATTTACAAAGGCACACAAATTTGCACCCAGAAATTCCTTTTTGGGAATTTATCTTATGGATATGCTTGCTTATGTGCAAAAATGACATGTTCAAGATTATTCACTGCAGCCTTATTTGTAATAGCAAAAAAACATAACTGGCCTGAATGTCCCTCAATAGGGTCTGGCTAAGTAAGTCATGGTATATACACAAAATAAAATATAAAGCAATTAAAAAATAAATTAAGGAAGAGCAAGGAAGCTTTCCACGAGTGGCTATGGAATAATGTCCAAGACTGTTAAGAGAAAACGCATGGTAAAGTGTGTGCTTATTTGTATAGAAGAGGGTAAACAGAATACTGCAGGAGGCTGCACAAGGAGCTGTTAACACTGGTTGCCTTTGGCGGCTGAAGGGCGAGGGGAGAGACTTTTCCCTAATCTCCTTTTATACTTTTTGATGTTTGAGCCATGTGGATATATAACCTAGTCAAAAAATAAAATAAAAAATAAAATTGGAAAAAAACCTGCAAGATGACTTGATAAGGGAGAAGGAAAAGGAGTAAAGGGACAGAGACAGACACAAGGGCAGAGATGTGTACGTACATCCACAGAGAGAGGTTTCCTGCTTCAATCTGGGCCATCACCCTGGCTCTCCTTACTGACTTCTGTTGTCTCCTCTTCTGCTCATCCGGGCTGCAGACCATCCACAAATCCCCATGTGCTCCGTGACTGAAGAAAATACAAAAGACAAAACTGAATTTTAGCTTCTTAATAGGAATACGTCCTCCAAAATTCCAGAAAGCATTGCCTGGCCCTGATTCAAATGTCTGCCTTTCCACAGAACCAAAACAATTTTTACTTGGAAAGGACACTAACACTTACTGAATAAATCCTGTCTAGGCCAGGAGCTTTTTTTTTTTACATTAAAAAAAAATGTATCAATAGATTTAGGGGTTACAGTGTTTTTTTTTTTTTTTTGTCACGAGAAGGCGGATTGCCTTGGACTTCATCCCAAAGGTTGTAGATCAGGAGAGGGCCTAAACGAAGCTCACAAGAATGGCACTAATCCCAGCAGGAAGGTGTGTAGCCAAACCAGCCGTACCTGGTGAAGGCAAGAGGCATCTTACACGTTAATTAGAAAAGCAGAAAGAGGTGCTAATAAATTTCCCCAGCCAAAAATTTCTTTGAAAAGCAACGGTGATGTGATGAACAAGGTGAAAACAACAGGAAAGCTACATTAACCAGAAAGAGATAAGTGAGTTTGAAAATTAACAAAGGGCAGTTGGCAATATAAACATAATCATAAACTTGGCAGATAGACACGTGCTCTCAATGAAGTGATCGGAGGTGGGTCCCACCTGTAGGCTTGCCCTTGAGAGGTGGAGGAACTGGAGCCTGGCGCCAGGTCAGGGCTAACTGGATAGAAGATGGGGAAAAAGGGAAGTGAGCTCACGCAAGCCCCAGGGTCACAGCGAGGAGAGGGGATGTGCGACCACCCACCGGGCTGAAGGGCTTTGCCTGGAATACCGGGGAGACACAGCTGCTTGTAAGTGTTCAGCTAGCACTAACCCAAAAGCCTAGAGTCCATATAAACATGTAAACAGTCCTCAACGAAATGAGAACACCATGCTAAATTTGTTTAGTGTTTACATTATTCCTTTTCTGTATTTAGTGTTTACCCTTATTTATGACATAATGGTAAAAGTGAATAGCCATTATTTGGGTGGCTTTGTGTGTTTTTTTCAATGTCTTCACTCAGTAAATATAAAAAAGTTAACAACTGTATATTGGTCCTTTTTGGTTATTTTTAAAAAGTTTTAGTGGTATATAAAATTAAAAAAAAAAACTGCTTAAGATCCCATTTGTTTCTCCTGGTATAATTTCAACTACTTGCTCAACCCTAGCTCTAGCCCCTTGGCATATAAATATACTCAAATTTCTTCCAGTTAAACTAAATCAAACAAAACCTTCCTTAAACTCCCTTCCCTTCCTCTCTAGGTACACCCGAGAACTTGTTTCTTCTTCTTTATTAACCTTACTTCCTTCACTCCACTGTTGTTTTTCCCCCAATGTTTCCCACTGGCAATTTAATATTAAACACCTGTGCAATAGTTTTTCCACCCAAGTAAAGATGAATTAAAATCTGTTATTCAGTTTTAATGTTTTCCCTTCTGGTTGAATCACTGTTAAAACAGTCTTGCTTTCTTCCTATTTAATGCCCTTGGGAGGCACAGTATTTCAACTTCATTATGTGTCAAATGGGCCTTTGTTGGCTACCTTGGGAACATAGCCAAGTTTATATGTTTCTGTGCAAGAGAAAAGCTCTGTTCCAAACTGGCTTACAAATAAACTTTGCTTTTTTTTTTTTTTAACTTTTTATTTGACATAATTTCAGAATCATGGAAACATTGTAAGAATTATATAAAGAATTCCCATTACCTTTCACCTAGATTTCCCAAGAGTTAATAGCTGAGAGTAGATCGAAAACATGATGCTATTTACCCCTGTATCAGTCCGGCTTCTCCAGAGAAACAAACGTGTGTGTGTGTGAGAGAGAGAGACAGACAGACATAGAGAGAAGGAGGGGGAGGCGGAGGAGGAGGAGGAGGAAGGCAGATTTATGTACTGTATTTTATGGAATTGGCTATGGGATTGTGGGGGCTGGCAGGTCGGGAATTCATGGGGCAAGCTGGAAATTCAGGTAGAAGTGAATGTTGCAGTCTTGAGTCTGAAGTCCGCAGGACAGCAGGCTGGAAATTCAAGCAGGTTTCTATGTTGCAGTTTGGAGGAGAATTCCTTCTTCTTTAGTCTTTGTTCTTAAAGCCTTCAACTGATTGGATGAGGCCTACCAACATTGTGGAGGTAACCTGCTCTACTCAAAAGTCTACTGAGTTAAATGTTAATCACATCTTAAAAAAACCTATCCAGCAACATCTAGACTGGTGTTTGACCAAACTGGGTGCCATAGCCTAGCCATGTTGACACATAAAATTAACCATCACACTCCTAAAATTCTGCAGTGTATATATCCTTTAAAAGGACATTCCCTCAACAACCACAGTAAAATTTGCAAAATCAGGAAATTAATATCAATATAATGCTATTATCTATTGTACTGACCTTATTGAGATTTTACTAATTTTCCCAATAATGTCATGGATAGCCTCCCAAACCTAGACAAAGTCAACAAGAAAAAATGCTTAAAAATCAGAAACTGCTACCTAGAAAGAAATTTCAATTGTAATAGAAAGTAATTTTAATTAAGAAGTGTTGATTTTCTTTAAAAGCCTCTAATTGGGGAAATAAAAAAGTTGGTAATTTTCCGACGGACTCTGCCATTTTTTTAGAATTTGGTCTTCCAGATCCCAAAGGCCGGGGATTCCATTCTTTCTCATCTGCTCTGGGAACTCGTTTTTCTGATTTCTCAAACTCTTCATTTCTACTGACCCCGCTTCTACTTACAAATAGGTTCAGGTCTCTCCCATCTTCAAACCAAACAAAATCAAACAAACCCTTCTCTAACTCCACAATTTCCGTTTTGTTGTCATCCTAGTTTTTCCCATCAAACCTAGGTTTCTAGAGACCCACACCTGTCTCATTTTCCTCCCTTCCCACTCACCCCTGAGGTGTACTAGACGCTATTGGCTGCTTACCCAAGTCCATCTTCCTCCCTTTTCCTTGCCTGATTCGCCCCCATGCGGTTTAAGTTCTCAAGCTGTGTGCTGGGGGAAGGTGATCCCAGCCCCACCTGAGGGGAGGGGCTCAGGTTAAGGTGAGTTTCAATTAGTCTCTGAATCATCGAGGGTAATGGCTTAGAAAGGGGCAAAGAAACCAATTCTGGCCAATGAGGCAGGAGAGAAAGTATGCAGGCAACACCTGTGGGAAAGAATTCTTCCTTCTCACAATGAGGCTTCTGATAAGAATGTTTCCTGCTGCTGTCAGGAGGTGATGCTAGAGCTGCCCCACCCTCCCGCAACCATGAGGACATCTAGCCAAACACATCTGACAGATAAAACTCAGTTGCACCAGCAGACACGGTTAACATTTGGCAAGCTAGCAACCAGTTAATTGGAGAATTATACAGTCATTTCTCCTCCAGAATTCAAGGTAATTAAAAATCTATTATTAAAAAACTTTATTTTTCAATTCTAAAAAATCTGCACTAATATTATAAAAACATTATTTCTTACTTATTTCCTCCTGGTTTTCTTCTTTGCAAATGCACAGTATTTCAGTCATGTTGTATAAAATGACCTACTGATGGACATCTTGAGAATTTAACCACTGAACATCGTGTTATAAGTAAAATAAAATTGTAAGTGAGCATACAAATTAACTTTGAGATAATAATTCATTTGCGGCCAGGCGCGGAGGCTCACGCCTGTAATCCTAGCTCTCTGGGAGGCCGAGGTGTGTAAATTGTTTGAGCTCAGGAGTTCAAGACCAGCCTGAGCAAGAGCAAGACTCCGTCTCTACCAAAAATAGAAAGAAATTATCTGGACAACTAAAAATATATAGAAAAAATTAGCCGGGCATGGTGGCGCATGCCTGTAGTCCCAGCTACTCGGGAGGTTGAGGCAGAAGGATTGTTTGAGCCCAGGAGTTTGAGGTTGCTGTGAGCTAGGCTGACGCCAGGGCACTCACTCTAGCCAGGGCAACAGAGTGAGAGTCTCTCTCAAAAAAAAAATAATAATAATTCATTTGCGAGCTGAAATGCCCTGGAATACGTCCGTTAATGGCAATGTTTATTTAGTCATGGCTCCCAACCATTCAATTTAATATGAGTTACTCTAATACAATATCTTTGTAAGTTTCTCTGCACTTTCTTAAATATGATCCTTTTAAGAGGTTGCCCAGCAGATTGGTCTATGATTTTTCAGCAAAGATAGCAGTAGTAATTCAAACGGAAAAGCTTTTAAGATTCGGAAATCATTAACAGGAAAGTGATTTTAATGAAGTGATTCAGTAGTTCTCATTATCAAAGAATGTTGGTTCGGACCTCTGCCTGGACTACACATAGGGAAAAAAGAATTGTCACAAAATAACTTTGAGGCTAGGTGCTTACGACCTCCTTGGTGTAGAACTCAATTTTGCCAGTAGGTGTCGCTACAGTCAGACATTATTTTAGAAAATCAAAAAGAAAAAAGGTGACCTCACTGGAGTTTAAAGGATCTGCGGGGGGGAAAAAAAGCAAACAAGCTCTTTTATATCTAAACACATGCTTTTCTTTTTAAGAAAATACAAGAGGCACGTAATAAATGTTTAGAGAGTGAATTAATGAACAATCAATGTGTATTAATGATTCTGCCTTGATATCTTTGTGATCGAGTTACATTCTGAGAAGAGTCAGAGCAAAAGCTTTAGAGTCAGCAGAATAAAAATGCTCTGTAAGAGGTGAACAGACAAGTGTAGAAGAAAACAACTCTGCCTAGAGCCCACTGTGAGACGGCGCATGAGGATTCCAGCGCCTCAACTGCACAGACGTGAAACACGCCCTGTCCCCTGCCGGGCACCGAGCTAGATTCTGCTGGAAACAGGGAAGGAGCCGTGCGCAGGAGAAGCAGAGGCCGAGTGTTCTGACCTCCATCTCCATCGTGAAACGGGGCAGGGGCGCGATTTCCTGGCAGCAGGCTAGACACAAGTTCTAAAATCAGGGTGAAGGGTCTGAGAAGCAATTCCCACCAGCTCTCCTTCAACACCCACTCTCCTTTTCTAAAACTGAGGTTTGATGCAGTGAACTTCGGCATGTGAAAAAAAAAAAATTAAAAAAAAAATACCCTGAGGTTTGCCCGAATATGACGTAAAGAGATTAGGAAAACAGTTTGCAAACTTGGCAAATTAGAACATGTTTCTTTCTCTATTGCATCTGAAAAGGCCTACTAGAGAACTCCTGAAATATAACCGAAAGGCAAGCACGCTTTCTTAAAGATGCATCATAAGCCATTTCCTTTCCTTGAGTGAAAACATGGAAACTTCCTGGAGAGCTCTGATACGCTGATTATACACGACAATATGTATTATAGCTATTTTGAGTACTTATTAAGTGGCACATTCTGTGCCAAGTCCCTTCTCTGATTTAATCCTCCCAAGAGCTCTATGAGGCAGGAATTTTTAATATCCTCCTTTTCAGAGATGAAGCATCTGAGGAATGGGGGCGGTGGGAAGTTAAACAGCTTGTCTGAGAGTTAATGAGTGGTGGGACTAAGTACAAAACTAGCTGTATGGGGCACTCTGCTGTGCCCCTTTCTTGGTTCATTATTCCAAGGCACTGGCTCTAGTAAAGGTCCGACTACCAATAAAATCTAGGATCCATGTTGTTTAAGTTGATTTTGCCTCATTCACTTTTTTTTTTTCAAATTTTTTTCTTTTTCATAGAGATGGGGACTCACTATGTTGCCCAGGTTGGTCTCGAACTTCCGTCCTCGAGTGATCCTCCTGCCTCGGCCTCCCAAAATGCTAGGATTACAGATGTGAGCTATCATATCTGGTGATTTTAACATCTTAATTAGTGAAGTATTCCTATGAACAAGGAACTCTGCTTTGGGCTGGGAGAAGGGGAATATAAAGGCAAGCAAGCTGGCTATCCCAAAAGCATGTAAAATTGATGGGAGTAGACATGGGGACATTTGGAGGTGGGAGGAGCTTGGACAAGGAAGGTCACCCAGGGCCTGTGTTCTTCATACAGCTTAGGAGCCTCTGTGGAAAGTGGAAACGATTTGGAACAGCTGCTGTGAGGAATGTGCAAGGTTAAATAATATGTCTGGAGACGTGAGGGGTATTTCAGGATCCTTCTTTCCACACCTTGGAATTAATGGAGCTTATTTTCTCAGATTTTCCAAAATAAAGTTCACCTCTGGCTGGAGCTCAAGCTTGAAGAATTTCAGTACGGAATTTAGTCTTGTCTCTTGAAAAACTGTCAGCACTTAAAATTTTTTATCGTTGAGGAGGAGGCTGAAATGCTTACTTGACAATGACTGTTGATTATTCAATTTGGTTTTTCTTAATGTCACTCTGTTTCTGAAATAAGGAAGCAACCAAGTGAGAAATGTTTTCAAAACCACAATTCGGGAGTCTCTCTGAACATGTTCTGGTGGGGGCAGTGTGGGGGCTGCACAATTAAAAAAATAAAAAACCAAAACACCACAAGTTGAACTCCTAAGACACCTGTGTTCGTTAGTATCACTAGGTACATGGGTTATATTGCCCTAACCCTTGCATTTTGAACAGTGTCATCTGCCTGCTCTAAATTTCTTCATAAATGTGCAGACATTTTCTGGCTCCACCAGCATGTTTTCAGTTCTGCCTCCATTCCACTTAAAATATTTTGTTAAATTATCTCATTGAATTTTATGTTTAGAAATCCTCCCTTTAAGACATTCCATCTTCCCTCTAGTGAGGGAGGTAAATTTGGTTGAGTGTTAATTACTAATGGAATTTCTTCAGACTCAAATCTGCCCCATACCCTTTGCCAGGGAATAGGTAGAAAATATTACTCTGGAGAAATTACAGGATAAATATCTCTAAATCAAAGGCTTAGTAACCAAGTCCACAATCAGTATAATATTTTTCCAGAATGACTGTCAGAAACTATACAGATTCATTATTAAAGTCCTAAACAAGGGGAAAAACTCTCCCAAACAGAAAACACAAATGGCTAATAAACATAAAAAAATTCAACTTTACTATAAATAAAGGTATATTACTGGAAGAATGAGTCTTTTCATTTTACATCAGTGTTTGGGGTTTGTTTTTATAAAAATAATACTCAATATTGGTAAGAGGGTTCAAACAGAAGGTGGCAATGTTACTGAAAGTTTGGCACTTGTCCCCAAAGCAGCATCAGAAGAATGAGGACAAGTGACTTGAGGAGAAGGAAAGAGAAGTTTATTAATTTGCCAGCAAATAAGGAGAATGGCAGAGTCTTGTCTTAAAGTACCATTTTCCTATCTATAAGCAAAAATACAGAGCTTTCAAAATGAGTTCTCAGCTCGGGGCTATTGCTGTTTAACTATAGTTGATGGTTCTGATTGACCCCATTGCCAGTGAGGACTGATCTCGTGACTTCTGCCCAGACAATTTCATTGAGCCATCTGCTGAGATACAAAGAACAAAGGACACTCCCCTGCCCCTCTAATTACTGGACTCAGGCAGGGATGCAGGTTTTAATTCCCAAAAAGAGTGAGGAAGGTTCAAGAGACAACTTGTAAAACATTTTACCCTTTTTCAGGCTGTTTCCTCCATGACATATTCCCCACTGTCAATTTTATCCCTCCATACCTGTGGGAAGAGGAGCAACACAGTCTTTGAGCTACTCCCTGCTGAATCGTTGCAATGTTTTAGATGGAAGGTTTATACTTATTCATGCTGTTACAAAGCTTTGGCAGTAGGTTTACAAAAACAAAGAGTGCAACAGATCACCAGGTGAAAAAGGGCATAAGCAACAACTACAACTGTGAGGATTGACAAGGCAAAATGGACAATATCTGATAAGAGAGATTTTACCCCACTTGCTGTCTAAGACACCAGTAGGACTGTGGGTCCTTACTACGGTCACCTTGCACACAACGTCTGCTACAGGGCTGGGTAAGAAAGAAACATGGAACCTCTGAGTGCGGAGCTATTAGTTGCACCCTGTAGGTGATCTGAGAGACTCGCTTCCACAAATTCAGAAATCATATACAGGAATACTTACACCGAATGAGGTTTAAGATGACAAACCCAGCAGCGAGACAGATCATCAAAAGAGGCCATAGCCTGGGGAAATCCTCATTAAGGAGTTGTCTCTCCATTCTACAGACAGAACAAATAACCAAAGACAGGTCAGCAAAAATATCAACATTTCCATTTTTCCTTCTTCTTAAACAGATATTTTAGATCACCTAAAGCAGTGGTCCCCAACCTTTTTGCCACCAAGGACCAATGTCTTGGAAGACAGTTTTTCCACGGACCGGGACTGAGGGGGTAGGAGGTTGGCAGAGCTCAGGCAGTGAGGTAATTGATCGGGAGCAGCTGTAAGTAGAGATGAAGCTTTGCTCACTTGCTCACTACTCACCTCCTGCTGTGTGGCCCCCGGTTCCTAAGTTTCATGGAGCATAATTCTTCCATGGATGGTGGGGCTCGGCTGAGCTCCGCAGCCTAGTCCCTAACAGGCTATGGACCAGTACTGGTCCGCATCCTGAGGGTTGGGGACCTCAGGCCTAAAGGCTGGCCCATCCAGTAGGGACTTGGGGCCTCTTCTTCCATGGAACAGACACCCCTTTACTCTGGTATGATGGACCCAAGGTTTTTACTCCTGACAAGTTCAATGAGGTGTGAGTCATTACAGGCACTTCATAGGGTCCCTTCCACTTCTTTGCCAGCTGTTGTTCAGATCACTCAGTCTTCTGGTTTAAAGGGGTGGTGGGGTTCCTCCAACTGGGGCGAGGACCTGACAGAAGAAAACTCATGCATAATGGTTAGTATTTGACCCACTTGCTTGACATATTGCTTTACTCTGCTTCCTTTACTAGTGGTTATATTACCATACCTACCTTGGGGTACTAGGAAGGGTCCCCCACAAACTATTTCTTAGAGGCTTAACTTAAGCCTGCTTCTAGGGGCTACCCTTATCTGGAGGAGGGCAAGGGGCAATACCTTATCCCACTTTAGATGTGTTTCCTGCATCAATTCCAGGATGCGTGCAATTTCCATTCTAGGTGTAGGGCTTCCTTACTTGGTGGTTACCTTCAATATAAAGGAGGGTCCATTATCACTCTTGTATGGAGAAGGGAGCCTATGAACACCTTGATGACCTGAGGGATCATTGACTCCACTGTATTCAGCTCCCAGGAGAAGCGCTTAGTTCACCAGGCTCCCACTGGTCCACTCAAAGAAGCTCATGGGCAACCGCAGGACACTGTGCAGCAGATCCAGGTGCAGAAGGCGGGAAGCAAAGCTTCTGCTCTCCCAGCCCCCCGGGCAATGGATACTGCCGTGGAGCAGCCAAACACAGTGCTACCTTGTGAAATGCCCGGGCTCTATAGATGCTGAGACAGACTTTAGTGTGCTCCTGGGTCCTGTTGACAATGGGGTCATTGATCCAGAGACTGAGCCAATAGTTAGAAGGCAGGGCAGCAACATGGTTACACAAGAAGAGGAAGCTGCTCAGGAAGGAGATAAACAGTCCGATGGCCTTCATGTAGTCCCAGGACTCGCACAACTTAACCTTCCCTCTCTGAGCCTCGTCTGCCTCCATCAGCTTCCAGGTCTCTTCCTTCTTGGCCCTGGCTTTCCGTAGTTTGGCCGTGCTGTTGTGGTGCTTGCTGATGTCCCTGCTATAGGAGGAGGAGCTGCTGAGCTGTCTCTGATACTGCCTGCCTGTGGTGTCCATCACCAACATGACATTCTCCATCTGCTTGGTCTCTTTCCCTGGACTGCTGACACCTGTCATCCCATCAGTCTCCGAGGCCCGTTCCTGCTCTGTGCTGGCGTATGTACACAGGAATTCAGCAAAGGCCCCGTCTCGGGCCAGCAGCTCCTGGCAGGAGCCCATCTCAGAGTGAGTTCCTTCAGAAGGATTCGGGTAACAGATAAACCTCTATCCAGCCTGAAAAGGTTCCTACTAATACAGGTTTAAAGGGTGGGTCCCACATGTTGGGTTCCCTGTGCAGCAGGTCACTTTTCTATCTCTGGATTGTTTTGAGCACATAAATAGTTTGTTGCAAATGGAGTCCTCCCACTGAATCCATTAAGGCATCGCGCCGATAGTGTGTGCATTCATCTAGGTGCCTCACAGGGGCCAACCAAGGCTTCAGGTCAGGAGCCCCCTTTCCTTCCAAATGGCACCATGAGCATGCGCAACCATAAAAGCACATTTAGAGTCCACATAAATGTTTACCTTTTTCTCTCTGGATAACAGAAGAGCTCTGGCCAAGGCAACCGGCTCAGCTTTCTGGGCTGAAGCCCCAGGTGGCAGTGCCACTGCCTGCAGTACCTGTCATTCCACAACCACCACACATCCGGCCCCTCACTGTCCATTGTGCATAAGGCTGCTCCCATAGGTGAAAAGACCCCAATCTGGCTCTGACATCAGCTGATCTGACTGATCCCTCCTGCTAGAAATAGTCTCCAGAACCTCTAAACGGTCATGCTGCAGAAGTCTCATTCTCTTCAGCTGGTGACAGGGTGGCAGGATTTAGAGTAGACACCGTCTTCAATAACAACTCACAAGTAGCTGCTACTGCCCAGAGGGAACAAGGCCATCAACACGATATTGTCCAGTGGCTTCGACAAGTATGCCGCTGGCCATGGGATGTCCCCCCGCATTTGTACTAGGACTCCAAGGCTCACTCCTTGTTCTTCATGAATGTAGTATTTAAATTCTTTCGGGGAGTCAGGCAACTCCAAAGCAGGGGCAGTCATAAGACTCTGCTTTAGTTTTTCAAAGGCATTTTGGCAGTCTGTGGTGCAGATCAGGGGCTCTACATCTAGTCCTTTAAGGGAATCATACAAGGGCTTTGCCATTCGTCCAAAGTTTGGGATCCAGATGCGACAGAGCCCTGCCATGCCTAGGAACCCTCGCAGTTGTCACAGGTCCCCTTGCTAATTTGGAATGCCAGATAAGTAACCTGCTGTTTGCAAATCTGTCCAATTGCAGGTTGCACAAGTCCCCCACTAAGTCCTCGCTAAACAGGGCAGGAGAGCCTTTTGAAAGGCCTGAGGCAACATGGTCCAGCAGCACCGAGAAGCCACCCTGGTCCCAGGATCCTGCCATTCAAATGTGACTACATAGTCACTTGTACAATATCATTAATGGCGTGTAGATCCTGCACGAATCTATACTCACTGGGATGAAGAATTTATAGTGAGGTAGGGGGCCCCAGCACCCCCTCTTTGTCATCTGAGTCCTGAACTTGAAAAAAACGATTTTGCTCTCCTGGGGGCTTCTTGTTACCTGGAGCCCTTTGCAATTTTGGGCACTGTTTTTTCCAATGTCCTTCCCTTTTACAAAAAGCACACTGATCATACATCAATCTGGGGCAACTTTTTCTGCCCTTTCCTTTGGACTGTCTCAAAGGACCCAGCCAGCTGTCCTGTGCATTTGAGCCCCCTATCTGATACTGCCATAATGGAAATTTCCCTGCCCTGGCCAAATTGAGTCGCCTACTGGGTCTTAGAAGGAGAGACCATTCCCACCCCTGAGTTATAATCTAGTGGGTATGAGACTGAAGAATTAGATCCAGTTGCACCCTCCCTGGCCCCTCTCATGGTGCCAAGATGGGAACTCTGGGCTCGAGCTGGGGCATTCCCATGAATTGCCCCAGCTGCAGCGGGCGTTGTGGCCATCCCTGAGGAGCCTGGTGGGTGCTGGTGCCTCCCACTGCAGCACATGGATGCCCCGGTGGGTGCTGGGGGGATGGGTGGGAGGTGGTTGGGTGGCAGGCACTCCCCTGACCCCTGTTGCTCCCTCACCATGTGCCACTGGGCAGTGGGCTGCGCATGCTGGTTCCCCCTCCTTCCAGGTCCACCCCCAGGGCCACAGTCTCACGTGGTGCTTTGCCTCAGCTGGCACCCAGCAGCCAACCCAGAACTGGTACGGACCAGGGGAATCCTAGTATCCAACTAAAGTGAAACATTGCAGAGTCTGTGGCAGTCGGGGTAGGGGCCCCAGCAGCGCAAGCTCAAGCACAGTTGATCTTGGGGCACCTTCCTCAGCAGGTGGGGAGCTGGCAAAGGGAGCAAGTTCATGAGATTCAGCCTGGTTAATCCCTCCCCAGTTTTATCACCTGGCCTTTCAGCATCCTTGTTACGCAGTTGCATGAAAGATTGTATATATGGGGTCTGACCTTTGACAAAATAATTCCAGTTACAAGATAGTATAATAATTTAAGATTTCATTCAACAGCCACTTCTCCTCACACTCCAGCATATACACTGGATCACAATAATACACTGTTCTTTCTTTGGACGTAGGTTCATAGCTGTAAGTTGGTCAAAATTTTCAGCCAAAATTTTTCCCAAGGGACTTTCAGATGGAACAGAAACGGAGCCCATGTTAGGACAAAACTCACAAACAACAAATACAAACAATATCAGGAATTCCCAACACAAACAATCTCAAATGCCAAGGGCTACCAAACAAATGGGAACCACATAAAGAAGAACCAAATTCTCTCAAACAAGAACTGACATCTTCTAATCCATAAGGGAGTGAATTCCCCAGGTTCCCTGGGAAACTTACACATAAGCTCCAAATCCAAAAGGGGACAAATCCTCCAGGTTCCCAAGTTCCCTCAACTGTGACTTCCACCCCTAAATGGTGCCTCCAAACAAATCCAAACAAAATGTTCTGTCATAGAGCAGGAAGGTCTGAAAACTTTCCCCAAATTGGTGGAATCGAGGATCTCAGCGTGCAAACCGGGAAACTTACTCAAACAAATGGCCAAGGTATCATGACATTTCCTAAATCCATTTCCCTTTTCTCAACAAAGTTAAACCTGGTCAGATCTGCATCTAATTTGGAGAAGAGAGGCAGGGGTTCCCTGGAGCTAATCAGGCTCCCACAGCTGCTGGGGTGGTCCCCTCACTGTCTTACCCGAAAAGGTGATGCCCCTTCCCACAGCTTGACCCAGGGCTGCCCCCCGCCTCTTCCAGGAATTGTAGGGTGCCATTCCACTGGGGCACCAACGGGCCCACCCAGGGATGCCAAATTTTAATTCCAAAAGTTCAGCACTTGTCCCCAAGGCCACATCAGAAGAATGAACCGTGGTTTTAGAAGAAGGAAAGAGAAGTTTATTAATTTGCCAACCAATGAGGAAATACCAGACTCTTGTCTTAAAGTACCATTGTCCTATTACAGGCAGAAATACAAAGCGTTTAAAATGAGTTCTCAACTTGGGGCTATTGCTGATTAACTATAGTTGATGGTTCTTATTGACTCTATCTCCAGTGAAGACAATCTTGTGACTTCTGCCTGGACAGTTCCGGTGAGCCATCTCCTGTGTACAAAGAACAAAGGACACTCCCCTGCCCTGCTGATTACTGGACTCAGGCAGGGATGCAGGTTTCAATTCCCAAAAAGAGTGGGGGGGGTTAAAGAAACAACTCATAAAACATTTTACCCTTTTTCAGGCCATACCCTCTGTTACAGCAATGTGGTTAGGAGTATAAATCTTTTTGAAAATAAATTTCCCATACATATCACATCCTGTGGCCCAGTAACTCCATTTCTAGAACTTTTTCCTTAAGAAAAAACCTCTGAAACACAGAAAGCAGCTTTATATAAAGACAATATTTTTTATAATTTATACTAATAAAAATGTAAATATTCCCCTATTTAAGTATATTAGGTTAAAAAAGCTACCTTCGTGGATTAGAGCCTTATGTATCTTTCAACAATTATGTTTATAAAGATAGAAATAAGGGGAAATCATTGTGATATATTAAGTGGAAAAAGCAGAAGAATAACTATAAATCATACAAAGTATATATTACACACCCATACATGTATATATACATACATGTCCTATAAAATGACTAAATGATCTCTGAGGTCCCACATATAATTTTATAAAGTAAAGAGAGCCGTTAGGTATCTCACCAGCATATTGTCATCACACAGGCTATCACTGCCTGGAAACTATAAAATGATGCCAGTGCTACTGTATTGGGTAAGATTCCCCAGAAGCAGAGCCTGAGACAGAGGCCGGTTGGTTGCGTGTGGTTGATTTACAGGAGTATGCTCTTCAGGAAAAGCTTGTGAGAGAAACAGACTAGGGAGGGGGAAGAGATACGCAAGGACTGATTTCCGGTAAAGTCTAGCCTCGCCCTGGTCCCAGGGGTGCTGTGGAGCATAAATCACGTCACTGTATTGCGGGTGGTTCCCATCCCCAGAGCAATTCAGGGGGCTGGTAAAATCTGAGTCATGAACAACCGGGCTCAGTGGCTTGAATTTCCCTGAATGGTGTTTTCCTGGGTAAAATAAGGTGATTGAATTAAATCAACGAAGTGTCCTTAACCTGGGCCTGGGAATCTCCAGGAATCATATTCAAAAGTTAGCCTCTCATTCAGTTTTCTGGGCTTAAGTTTCATAATTTTTGCCAGATTCTTTAAGGAGAGGCTGAACCAAGAAGGCTGACTTCAAAGCTTCTTTTCATTCCAGCACTGATAGGAATGTGAGAAGAGATTTAGGTCAAAGGAGAAAATTGAAAAGCATCAAACTCTTTGTTCTTGTTTTAGAAATAGAATTGATTAGAACAAGGATTTTTAGGTCTGACCTTATCCCAACCCCCATTCATATTTAGAAAAATTAAAGGCAAGCTCCCAGGACGCTCACTTTCAGGGCTGTATCTCTTCATCTTCACCACCGCTCTGTGAGGGGTGTTACCCTCCTTGTACAGGGGAGGAAGCCGAGGTGGCCGTGGGGTGACTCATTGAAGATCCCACAGCACCCCCTTGTGGTGCAGATCTAGATGGTCAAGTCTTGCTGTGGAAACCAAAGGTTCTGGGAACATTTCTTGAAATATTTTTATTTTTAAAGACATACCCTGTTTTTCTCTTTCAAAAGTGATACTTTAAAATGCAACAAGCAAGACTATGGAGAAAAGGGAACCCTTGTACATCGTTAGTGGGGATGCAAATGGGTGTGCCACTACGGAAAACAGTTGGGGGTGCCCCAGAAAATTAAAAATAAAACTTCCATATGATCCAGAAATCCCACTTCTGGGTATGTATCCAAAGGAGTCGAAATCAGAATCTCCCATCCAAGTACAAGTCAGGCCCAACGGTGCTTAGATCCGAGATCAGACAGTGTGCGACAGTATGCCGGTAGACTGAAATCAGAATCTCAAAGACACCTGCACTCCTGGGATCTCTGCATCGTTATTCATGACAATCAAGGCACGGAAGCAACCTACATTTCTATCGACAGACAGATGGGTGCAGAAAGTGTGATACATACATCCAATGGAATGTTATTCAACCTTAGTAAAGAAGGAAATCCTGAAAACCAGGGTAACTTCACCCCGTAGCACCGGGTTTACCTGTGGGCCCCAAAGTTGTGTTAACTGTGCCTGGGACTCACCTTGGAAGGCAGTGCTCTGGCGAGCCAGCGGGAACGCTGGCCTAGGAGGGCGCGTCGGTGGGCCTAGGGTGTGGCTGGCACCAAGGCCCCACGGTGCCGGCGAAGCCCAGCACTGCCGGGAAGGCAATGGTCAGAGTTCAGCCATTTAGGCCACGCCTAGGCGTCCTGCCCCTTGGACCACACGCGGGTTTGGCCAGCATAGGATTTGCATTTCTGGCTTCCTGAGATGGGCAGGACACCACGAGAACCAACAACTCCACCCTTCCCTAAATGTCTTGGATGGCTTCATAAACCTGAGTATCTGGGGGCAGTGCCACCAGGACACTAACCTAGGCCTTAGACACCCACAAGGTGGCCGCAGATAGGAAAAATGAGTGTTGGACGTCAAAGAATAAAATTGTTGGGTATCCTGATGATGGCAAACATCTTCATTTAGTTGATTATGGAAGTCTCCAAAAGCAGTAGCCAAGAAAAAACGGGAAGGGGTAAGATATAATACTCAAAGAAAATTCTGGAAGATATCTGACCATCCCCAGGCCCACTGGAACAGAGAACAATAAAAGCAAAACAAGACTCAGACTTAGGGGGGGTGGGGGGGCAAGGGCAACACACATAACCTAAATATCTATACCCCCATAATATGCTGAAATAAAAAAAAAAAAAGAGCAAAACAAGAAGTACAATCCCATCCTGAGCGTGTTGGCCACCCAGACAGGGGAAGGGCACGGCTTTTCCCATATAAGCCATCTGAATTACTGTGAACCTGACCAGAGGGTCACGCCAGTCGTTACAGGTTTTAACAATCTGCCGGGCAGATTTAAAGACTTTCTGCTGTATTTGAGGTGCTGCAACTATTCACTGCTTATAGATCAGCCGCATAAGTGTGCAAAGAAACCATTCTTATTGCTGGCGATTAAGTCCCTCGCTGCATATTTTGCCAGAAGGCAGGTGATCCGGGAACCCCGGGGCAGAGAGAGAGAGAGTCGGGAACCAGACCATGGTGCGCATCTTCCTGCTGGGCCAGACTGCCCCGGAAGACAACCACCCCGACCTTTGAGATATGCTGAAATTTGGAAGTGGGGAGCACCTAGGCGTTCTAACGTGGAGCTACAGAGACACTTTCTTCAACTTGTCTCTGAAGGAAGTGCTGTTTCTCAGGTGGGTAAGTACTTCCTGTCCAGACGCTGAGTTTGTCTTCAAGGGCGATGAGGATGTTTGTGAACACCCGTCACATCCTGAATTACTTGAATAGCTTATCCAAGAACAAAGCCAAAGCTTTGTTCATAGGTGATGTGATCCGCTTCTGGGCTCAAGCGATCCTCCTGCCTCAGCCTCCCAAGTAGCTGGGACTACAGGTGTGCGCCACCACACCTGGCTGATTTTTTTCTATTTTCTTCCATCTTTCTGTGTTGCTTTCTGTTCTTAGCAAAATTTTGAGTAAAAATTTAAGTCAAATTTTTTATTTTATTTTTTTATAGAGACAGAGTCTTGTTATATTGCACAGGCTGGACTGGAACTCCTGGGCTCAAGCCTCCCAAATAGCTGGGATTCTCCTGCCTCAGCCTCTCAAATAGCTGGGACTACAGGCGTGTGCCACTGCACCTGGCTCTAAGTAAAATTTTTAAAAAAGGTAAAGGGACTCAGAAGTTTGGCAAAATAAATTTATACTTGAAAACTACGAAGAGGTGGGGAAAAATGTTTTGCCATGATTTGCCTCAAAAAACTCCCTCAGTCGTGCATTAATTGAAATACATTGAAAACAAAGGCGATTGGTTATTCTTACCACCTTACCCTCTCACCCCCACTGTAGAGTCCTAGAACTATAGTCTCCTTAAGGACATTGGTATGAATATTTTTGTTATCTTCCTTCTCTAGTATTTTCAGAAACTTAACACATGCTGGACGTGGCAGGTGCGATTCTAATTTTAACATGAGTGGGATTCTGCCTAGCCAACTATTTCAGAAGGGCTTTGAGAATTGTATCAGAGCATCAAGCTGGTCTGGTCATTGTTCTGCCTGAACAACAGCCCATTTGGGCTTAAGTCCATTGAGCGTCAGCTTCGTCCTGGCCAGTTAAACCCCTGTGATCTATGAGCGATTAAAAAAGAAAGAAAAAAATTAGCACCTGCTCCAGCTTTGACAAGAACCCTAAAATAGAGCAACCAACAGTGTTTACAGCTGCTTGCTTCCTTATCAAAAATCAATTTCTGTCTTTATTTATTTATTTATTTATTAGAGACAGGGTCTCATTCTGTGGCCCAGGCTTAAGGGCAGTGGTGTGATCACAGCTAACTGCAGCCTCAAACTTCTTGGCTCAAGTGATCCTCCCACCTCAGTCTCCCAAGTAGCTAGGAATACAGATGTGTGCCACCATACCCAGTTAATTTTTTTTAAAAAATTCTGTAGAGGTGGGATCTTGCTATGTTGCCCAGATCGGTCTTGAATTACAGGCCTCAAGTGATCCTCCCATCCTGGCCTCCCAAAGTGCTGGAATTCTAGGCTTGAGCTGCCATACCTGGCCAATATCTGTCTATTATGTAACATAAATAGGGTGGCTGTCTCCCCTTGCTAATTAATCACTTTTCTTCTTAACCAAATGAATCTTTTTGAGCACTTTTATGTAAATTTGGAGCCAATGGGAAGGTTTTATTTTGTTTTTTCCCTGTCAAAAGCCATTGACCCACTAAAAAGAAGGAATCCACTTATAAGATAAAATTGTTTTCAGTTGGCCATTTTTAAAAGTTAGCACAGAGCTTACTGTTTCTTGTTTTTGTTTTCTTTCCCAGGCAAACTGCAGAAGAATGGATGAAAAAAATATACACAGGGACATAAAACTTTTTTCAGTAGATACAGCAGTCAATAAAAACGGGCTTCAATCTGGTATAATAGTACACAGAGAAGAGAGAGAAAGTGGGAGAGAGAGAAATAGAGAGTTAATGAGAGAGTGTGTAGTCAAAGATGGGAAAAGATAAAAGCTGACCCCTTGTTCAGACCACTTGCACAACCTTAGTCCCTGAGCTCACCTCATCCTAACCATGCAAATGCCTCACCTCTTCACCTGGATCCTTGAGCCTCCAGAACACTAATCTATTCCGTCTGGTCCCTGATCCCCTGATAAAACCAACTTCAGGGACTTCTTTCCCCAAATTCGTTTCAATTCTCTCAAGAATAACGAGCACACTCAAGGAGAAATCTCCCTACAGTAGGTTATTCATCTTAATTATCCATATTTTTTTCTAGAGTATGTACAGTTTTATTGGTTGCATTTTAGGTGGTTCATTTTTAGGAGTCCAGAAAAAGTATTTAACACATTACCTAGCACTCTAAATTCATCCATTCAAGTAGCATTTCCTGTTTTCCTGTTGAATGCCATCTGGGATACTGAGAACAATAGGACTGGAGAGGGCATTTCTCACCTCCTGTAACATAATTCTCTAGTAATCAGACCATTAGCCATTCTGTCAAAATATCTTGTATGTGGCCCTATTATTTCTTTTATTTAAGTAAATGCAAGTTGTCAATAATGAAGTTAGCTAAGCAAAGTACATTTTAAAGGGGGGAAAAATCTGTTCCTTAAATTTCACCCACAGAAAACAGGATTTTTTAAAATGTATTTTCCAAGCAGTTTGATTTGACATGTAAAAGAGGAAACAAATATTTTAAAATTAGTTCTGAAAAACAAGATAATTATAAGTCATCATTAAAATAAATAAATTTCATCACTTCCTTCCTTCTACCTCCCTTTCTACCCTCATCCATTCTTCCAGTGTTTCTTGGTAGAAAGCACTATGCAGAGAGAGAAGCTAAGAATAGATAAATGAATTTTAAAGTCCATGAACTCAGTAACTTATCTTCCCTCCGCCTATTCTTTGATCTAGGCAGGGACTCAGAAGTCAGCTTCCAGTGTGCGTCTCTATCACTGGTCTCAGAAGCTTCCAGTTATATTAGATAATCCTTTTATGGCCTGGCATTCTCAGTGTCAAATACAATTACTGGTTAATCTGATGGCTGTCTCCTCTCATAAAGAAAGTTTTTACAAGACTTGCCAAGACCATATGATGACTAGACCAGATCTAGCCTCAGAGCTCTCGGCTCCCTCCTGGCTGGTCACTGGTTCTGACAGTGACGCCTGGGCAACGCTCTCAGCAGGCCTGGGTGAAGGGGACCCCTGCTTTGGTTCTGTTTGTATTCTGAACTTTTAAGTACAGAAGTAAAGCCAAATGTTTTTTGAATACCGTTATGAAACAAATTAATTTTCTGATCTATTGTAGGGACAGCAGAGTGAAAAATCATGCCACACCTCTGCTCAAAATTCTCCAGTGCTGCCCATCGCATTCAGAACAAGGCCAAAGTTCAGTGGTTTACAAGCCCGGCCAACGTGCTCCCACCCCACTTGGTTAACTCTCTAATCTCCTCTTGCTTTCTCTATAGCCATGTGATCTACTTGCTCTTCCTTTGGCATCTCAATATAAATATTAAGGGGACGTAAATGTTTTATTACATGGATACCTTGTATATGCTTAAGTCATGGCTTTTAGTGTGCCCATTACCTGAATAATGTTCATTCTACCTGATAGGTAAGTTTTTATCCTTCACCCCCCTCCCAACCACTCCTCTTCTTGGTTTCCAATGTCCTTCTCTTCTCTTTGTGCCCATTGTTTAGCTCCCACTTATTAGTGAGAACATGTGGTATTCGTTTTTCCATTCCTGAGATACTTCACTTAGGATAATGGTCTCCACTTCCATCCATTTGTGGGATACGGTTCTGTTCATCACGTCGGATGGTACCTTGTTGTTTAGTTTCCTCTCTTGTATATGTTTCATAAGAGTTATGAGCTTTAACTTCTGGGTATTTTTATACTGGTGGGTATCTGTTGTGCTCTTCCATGTATAATGCGTTTTCGAGCATTTCCTGTGGGGCAGGACTAGCAGTGACAAATTCCCTTAGTGTTTGCTTATCTGGAAAAGTCTTCATGTCTCCATCACTTATGAAACTTAGTTTTTCAGGATACTGCATTCTTGGCTGGCAGTTGTTCTGCTTAAGAAGACTAAAAATGGGGCCCCAGTTCCTTCTGGCTTGTAAGGTCTCTGCTGAGAAGTCTGCTGTTAGCCTGATGGGTTTTCCTTTGTAGGTTAGTTGTCAGCATCTCAATCTTTTACTCACCACAGGGCCTTTTCATTTGCTATCTCTTCTGTCTAGAATGCTGTTCTCTCAGGTATCCACAGGCTCATTTCCTCAATTCCTTGCAGTCTCTGCTCAAATGTCACTTTGTCAGTGACCTTCTTTGACAGTAGCAGCCCACTCCCACTGCACTATTCCCCATTATTTTAAAAATAGCTTTATTGAGGTATAATTCACATCCCATACAATTCACCCGTTTAAAGTGTACAGTTGACTTTTAAAATAATCACAGAGTTGTGCATCCATCACCACTCAATTGCAGAACATTTTCATCACCCCAAAAAGAAAGCCTGCAGCCTTTGGTCACCACCACCCTCCACATATGAATTACCCCAATCCCCCAACCATAGCTAACCGCTAATCTCATCTTCTTTCAGTCTCTATATATTTGCCTATTCTGGACTTTTCATATAAATGGAATTATATACAATATGTAGTCCTCTGTGACTAGCTTCTTTCATTTAGCATAATGTTTTCAAGAGCATCCATGTTGTGGCATGTATAAGTATTTCATTGCTTCTTCTTGGCAGATAATATTCCATTGTATGGATATGTCACATATTATTTCTTCATTCATCAGTAGATGGACCATTGAGTTGTTTCAACTTTTTGGCCATTATGAATAATGATGTTAAGAACATTTGTGAACAAATTTTTATATAGATATATGTTACCATTTTTCTTGGGAATATAGCTAGAAGTTGATCCCCATCTTTTTTATTCTGCTTTATTTGAGCACTTATTAGCATCTGGTAGATTATATATTTCCTTATTTTCTGGTGTATTGCCTGCCCTTCTCCCGCTAGAATATATGCTCCCTGAATACAAGTTCTTGGTCTATTTTGTTCACTTCTTAGAACAGTGCCTGGAACTAGTAGCCATGTAACAAATACGTGGTGTATGAATTATTCAAAGACTGCTAAAATTAGGGCAGATTTAGGGGGAAAACCTATTAATTCAGTAAACCAATTGTGCGTACATTAAAATTCAATTCGTGGGAAGAGGTTTGGAATGACAACTTGCAGGCATGCAAGAAAATTTCCAAAGCTGACACCAGCCTGTGCCTTAAAGTTACTTCCCTTTGGTTTCAGTTCTTTCCCTATAAAATGTTGTATCCATGTGAAACTGGAACATGCACACTACTCAGGTGTCTTATTTGGCATATCAACATTTACGGTCTGTTTGGACAATAATTATACCATTGCTGATTTAAATTTCTTTTCTTTTTTATTTCATCAAATATAGCTGGGTTGGGCTTTTAAAAAATGAAAACTATCTCTTAATTACTTTAAATTTTTATGGCACATGTATTAACTGGAAGACTAAAATAAAACATATCAACATAATATGTTTATTTTTTTGTTATAGTATTTTCCAGTTTCATATAAATACAAAATGTATCCATTAACAGACACAGAGGGTGGGGAAGAAAAACCGCGTTCAGACTCTTTGGCTACGGCTGTTACTGTATAGAACTACAGTCTGCATTCCAAGTGCTCACTCTTAGAAGCTGCTACCTCTTCTTTATACACTGAAGAGTTGCCTAAAATCGACAAGTTTCTCTATCATTTCTTTATTCAGGAAATTTATTCCTTGATTTGGCATAATTCCTCAGGTGCAGAGGGCAGGAGAGTAAGAAAGCTGAAAAGTCTTTTTCTTCTCTTATTTTTTTTTTTGGTTGTTTTGATTTTGTTTTTGAGACAAGATCTCTCTCTCTGTCACCCAGGCTGGAGTGCAGTGGTGCAATCAATCATAGCTCACTGTAACCTTGAACTCCCGGGC
Source organism: Avahi laniger (assembly GCA_963575035.1). Classification (NCBI taxonomy): domain Eukaryota; kingdom Metazoa; phylum Chordata; class Mammalia; order Primates; family Indriidae; genus Avahi; species Avahi laniger. The sequence continues at coordinate 25,627 of CAUYSK010072867.1, forward strand.
TCAAGCGATCCTCTCACCTCAGACTCCTGAGTAGCTGGGACTACAGGCACGCACCACCACGCCCTGGCTTCTTCTCCTTTTGACATCCTGTTATTGAGCAAATTGCACGTTTTGTCTCCCTTGTACCTCAGTGTCCCCAATTAGGAAGACCGTGGGTTTAGAGTTTAGACCCCAGTCTCTTTTGGGTTGAGCTTGAACGTCTGCAGAAGTTTGAACAAACCAAAGCAGACAAGAAGCCAAAGGAATGAGACGTTCCTTTGTACAGAGGCCTTGTTTTTGCTGGAGAGATATGCTTGCAAAATCACTGGCTATGTTCCTGGGCCAAATACTCCAAAATGTACTTTGTCAGGAGAATTTCCTATGATTAAATCCCAGGGACAATTTTATATAATCTGCTTGCTACATGATTTTAAGAAAGCATTCTGGGAGAGCAAAATGGACCTGGGGAGTAATACACAGATGCCTCATTCAACGAATGTTTGTTTGCCTATGATGGGCCAGACTCTGAGCAGAAGGGGTTAACGCTTTCTCACCTACCCAGCCCTGGGTCTCTGTGAGATGCGTGTCCCTGGTTTGGTCCGTTTTGCAAATGAAGTTATGGAGGCTCAGAGATGTTAAACATTCTTGACATTCTTTTCACCCTGTAAAAACCACTCCAGTTACATAGATTAATATATTCATGATGGATTGAGAACATTATCTTTGCAAGTGAAGTGCACAATATGTATTGGGAGATAACAAATGCTAATAATTACAACAGTTCCTTTCAGAAGCAAAAAAGAAGATATTTGTCCCCCTGTAACTAGAGAATTTTATGAGAAATTGAAAAATCTAAAGAAATTCCTTTATTTTTAATTACCAAATATAAATCATAGAGCACTTCTTTAAAAAAAAAACAAACTCTTGTGAAGTTTGGAAACTCTAAGAGGTGCTTTCGGTGGCTCTCGACTGTAATCCTAGCACTCTGGGAGGCCGAGGCAGGCTGATTGTTTGAGCTCAGGAGTTCAAGACCAGCCTGAGCAAGAGCAAGACCCGTCTCTACCAAAAATAGAAAGAAATTAATTGGACAGCTAAAAATATATAGAAAAAAAAATTAGCCGGGCATGGTGGTGCATACCTGTAGTCCCAGCTACTTGGGAGGCTGAGGC